>BMAV01027264.1:41767-61393 GCA_019973955.1 Trichonephila inaurata madagascariensis
TACATCAGGTCGAATGTTAGGATGAGAATTATTGACAATAAGAGTAAAAAGGAAATTCAGAATCGCAGAAAAATGTATACATTTCAAATTTATTATAAGTTCCGGAATTCTAAGTGATGCTGAGCTCTGACGAGTGGAAACTTAGAAAAGAAAATTAATTTAAAAAGGTACATTTATTTAATATGTATTTGTGAGTTTAAAAGTATAGAAAATAATTTGTAATAAAATACATGAGTTTTCTAGAATTTTCAGAAATTTTCCAGAAAAAATGCTGGAAGTTGCAAGGAAAAGGTAAATTGAATTTACTCTGCGTATAGAAAAAAACATGTCGTACGGTTAAAATAGTGAAACACATTGAAATTCTCAAGGGTTAATTAGATATTCAGTTCGATACATTCCATTTTATACACTTTTAAATTCCTTCTACTGTTTTCAGATATATTCTTTTTATTTATTCCATTGTACGTGATTGAAGAATGTATTTTTTGTTGAAAGGAGTCTTAATTTGATTTATCTTCGATAGGTAGGCATTTACATTACATCTTACAAATTTCAAATGGAATTGACAGAAACGTAATAAATACCTTTAGTTGAAAATTGGGTGTTGCGGATGTTCAAATTAGATTTTGCCCATCTAATATTTGAAGCTTATCGCGGGAGCTTTATTTCACTGCTTGAATAATTTATTTAATTTTAAAAGGAATAAAATCGGATTTATGATACGCGAGATATTTTTTTATTCGTTTATTTCTTTTCATCTGGAGAATAAATAAGCTTGTTTTTATTGTTTCATATTTTTTAATATTCCCATTCATCACAAGGATGGTTCTGACAGAAAAGAAGGATTCGTCTTGATCCTTTTTACATTTAACATATACCACAGTTAGCCCTTAAGTAATACTTTTGATTTTGAAGCAAATCCTCTAGAAAATAATATGACAACGTCCATAATATGGCTTTTATATTATAGAAACCGAATTTAGAATTTAAAAGCTAAAAAGATCATGGCAGCAAAAAAAGTAAAGAAAAAAAGGATTCATGAATTATTAAAGAATAATTTAAAATGCATTATAGAACAAAAAGGCGTTGTGACAACTCACGCTTCCTTTCTCTAACATAACCTCTGTGTTCTTTGACGGCCAAGATTAATGGCAAATCTTTTCCAACCCAAATCCAAGAAGTGAAACGAAGGTATAGATGCAAAAAGATAGTCTTTAAAAGGACAGAAGTTTTAGTAAGCGCGATGGCAATTTAGAGAAAGTTCAGTTTGAAAAAGGTAGAAGTGTAAATTGGCGGCCTACCCAAGAATCAAGGATATCTAGCAATACTACAAGGTGCATACTATTGCACACGAGCTCAACAGCCGATCTGAAAGCGTCTGAACCGGTGCTTGGAATTCAAGGTAGGAAGATTATTTTCCGAATTCGAAATATTATTAGGATTGAGAGTAGGCGGATAATATAATTATTTAGATAAGTGATCCAATTGCGCGATCTGTGTTAACTACGGCTACGTGTTTTGGTTTATTCTCACTTAATATAAGTTTGTTCGATTTATAAGTAATTTAAGTTAAACTCTTAATAAAAGTCATATTAAGAATTCTAAAATGTCTCTTCATTTCTAGAATCCCACACCTCTAACTTACGCTGAAACCCCACGATATGGTCGACAAAGATCGGCCATATCACAGCGTTAGCAAATAACACTTTCTGATCAAGAGGAAGAATAACAAATCAAAATATCTTAGTAAAAGATATGATTCCTTTAACGGCAATAGTAGCTAATCTTATTCAATGCCAGATTGCAATAGGATTCCCCTTTCGGAAATGACAATCTTTGTCAGTTTTGTAGTATCGTCCGGAGAATTCAATAGCGCCACTGCGTGTCTCCTCAAAACATCCCTCAGAAATTTAATGGGGTTTAAATCAGGAAAATACGTTAACCAGAGAATTCTAAAGGCGACTTGACTTAAAAAAAGGTCCTGAAGAGCATGTGATCTTTGACCATATTGTCGCTGACCATATTGTCCACTGCAGAAACAAAATCTTGACCAAATTTACCTTTAAACGATAGTACATGAGATAAGATTATTTTAGCACAGTAAAAATGTGCAATTAGTAAGCATGTGTTTATAATGAGAAGCTTTATTCTGCCCTTTTCGTTATATTGCCTTCCCAACTATCCTAAGTTAACAATCAAAGTTTTCTGTCATTTACTTAGTGAAATGAAAGTGTCTTCATACCTCTTGTCTTATTCATTTGCTTCCAGAACCATTTGAAGGACCGTGGGTAGCCTAGTGGTTAGAGCATCGGCCTTCAGATCGGAAAGCCTGGGTTCGATGCCCGATGCCAACAAAATACCCTCCGAGTACACGCGGAGTACGTGCTCGTTAAATCAGTGGGTCCGAAAGTCTTGTGGGCTGAATCACGAGTGCAGGGGACTGGAGAATATTTCCCTCCCCTTCAGTTTCATGCCAAAATTGTGGAGATGGAGATAGGTAGAGTCGCTATCTATCGTCCCTTCAGGGAATTTCGCTGAGCTAATTCGTACTGTCACCTGTATGGTGCTCAAGGTCTAAGCCAACGACAGGCGTACTTCTAGCCCCTTGCCACGATGAATTTCGTGGGCCTCGTTCTGACTACGTCACACAGGTGGCATTAGCCACAACAACAATAGAACCATTTGATAGGATGAAAAGACTTTCCTTCATAAATATGATGTAATTCTGTTGGTGAAAAGTCAAATCTCACTTTTCATTACACCGCTATCAACAATGCCGCTGATAGGCTCTGTCAGTCGCATGCAGTATTCGTGTACTTAGCTAAATGAATTACTTTTATGAAGATGTTTACCTCAGTAAACCTGAACACATTTCCATTTGTCATACGATCCTGCTGGGTAATGCTGCTACCTTTCCGACTTCAGATTCTTTTCAATTGTATAGCATTTCATTGGTCACCATTTGTCATTCTATTTTGTGGCCGATTACAGCAAAACTTTTTAAAGTTGTACTGGTCCTTTCGAATGCTTTGAAGTTCGTAATGCAACGTTTATGTCAATTCCAAATTCTTGCGCAACATTCGTATGAAGACTCCTTTTCTCAATATTTACTTTATTTTAAGTTGTTTTTAACACATGAAATAATTACAATGTTCCATTACTGAATGGAACCATTCGTCAGCTCAAATATAGGCATTAATACCGTAAATTCCCACTTATAACACGAACCCTCTTTTCTTCGAAGAAATCTGAAATGTAGAAGACAATTTTTTACGAGTTATTTTACAATACTACAGATATATGTTTACTCTAAACTTTTACCCGTGATAAACGAAAATCAATTTATATACTTCCTTTCAATTATGACACAAAAATTCTTCTTCCTAGAAACTAGTTTTCCACGTTTCGATAGTTGAACTAGCTATTCCATTAACTCTGCATGTAATAATCACAATTTGTAACAAAAATAAAAATAAACGTAACAGCTCATTGATTTTCCTAAACGCGATTTTTCTTCTTAACAACATCCCAAAATTTCCTTCGTAACCACGGTTTCCCTAGTAATATTTATTTGTCTTATTTGTGGCTTATTGTCGGTAAGTTAAGAAAGTTGCTGATGTTAAATAATTGTATTTATTCGTGATGTGTTTATGCTGAGCATTTTTATGATGCAAACATTAGTTTCCGAAAAATTCAATAATGCTATGTGTAACCACATGGGAGTAGAAGAAAAAGAGGATAACCAATGAATAACTGATTCAGTGTAAATGCTATTTTTCTTCGACAACGTTAAATTTCTCTTTTCATCTCATGCAATTTAAACTGTTTTCGTAATGAAAGCATTTCTAAGTTAATAAATTAACATTTCTTTTAACATAAAATTATGGGGAGACAAAAACATGGAAATATGCTTTGAGTAGTCATAAGCAACTATATACAACCTACCTTTCGTAAGTCTTAAGCATTTTTGGACGTTAACTCTTAATAACATTCCTTTCACAAATTCTAAGTTGTTGTTTTTTTCATTTGATATGATTATTACTTACATATGTTTAAGTTACTCCTAGAGAGTGATGTCATTGGTTTATATTATACCAAATTGATATGAAAAGCTGCTTAACGTTCTTTCTACCAATTCGAGGTTAGAAGAGCAGGAAAAGATGGGTGTACCATATAAACTGTTTCAGAGCAATGGCTTTATGTCCCATTTGTTTGTGCTTGTCTTCCTTCATTTTACTAGAAGCTTTTTGTATTTCCATCAAATAAAAAACCCGTGTGCAATCAGATTCGTCTAGTATTTTTCACTACTTGGGAAACAGAGTTCCCTTATTCCTTTATTTAAAAAATAGATTATTTGAAAGCGTCTGCAGAGTTTAGAAGATGAAGTCATGAGACGATTTTTAGATTGTAAGAAATCTGAGCCTAAATTCAGTTTTCTCTATTATTCCGTTGCTGCATATATTGATACAGCTACTGAGGAGCTGCAACTTGAACTTCTTGACTGGCAGTCAGATCATAATGTGAAAAAAATGTTTAATGTTATGACACTGACTTTTACAAATCTTTATGAAATGAAAAAATTTCCTTGTATGAAGAAATTTGCTGGGGAATTGTTTTTTTTTATATTTTAGTCAACATATAACTGTGAGCAAAGTTTTTCTTACATGAAGGTCAACAATAGTAAATTTAGATGAACAAAAAGATGATGACATAAACTTAAAGGTTTTCATGGAAATTTAAACAGTAATCTCCCTCCTGATTTTAAAAAGAAAATGTAGAAAAATATTATTCAAATATGCAATACGTGTGATAGAAAATGTATGATTGGAAAAGTGATAGGAATTTGACATTAAACTGATTCCAAAATTGAATATTTGCATGCAGCTATAGATAATAAGCAATTAGCACAATAAATAAATTGAATGAAACTGCCTCTAGCGTACTTAACTTATTTATTATTTTTAAAATGAAAGCAATCATTTTAAAATGTATAGCTCTCCAGCACCCAATCAAATCAAATCCATAAACAAAGGAATAAGTAACATATTATTCATTAAGATAAATTTGTGTTCAATAAATAGTAATTTAAATACAGAAATAATCACACCGAGTTAAAAACAGCAAATTATAAACATCACTTATTATTCGTTCCACGTGGTGGATCTTTATTGGCTTTAGTTAATCAGGTGAGACTAATGGCCCATGAAATTCTTAGTAATATGCATTATGACACTCTTCAAATTTATACTGAAGAAAGCAAGTGTGATCAATGCCATACTGGTAGTGGTGTCTACATTAAGATCTCTGCTTTCATTCTCAGTCTCAAATACAGAGAAATTCAAACCCTTGTTCTGTTTTCAGATCAGAACTAATTGCTATTGAAAAGAGTTTTAACTATGTTGACAATCTTGGTGAACCTGATTTTAAAAGCATTTAGATATTGATTGTTAGCCGTTCCTCTATCCAACATTTAAGTAACTGGAAGAAAGCCGGTGACACAGGGTTGGAATGTCTATCTAAAGACTGATTGACAAATTATCTGCAAGCTTCAATGGATTCCGTCCCATGTCGGAATTATTAGAAACGAGATAGCAGACTCACTGGCAAAGGCTGCCTCTTTGAACACTTCTCGACTTTATATGAATTCTATTTCAAGCGAGGTGTTATCCAATTGTAAGAAAAAGAAAAAGATCTAGTTCATCCTGAACATGTCTGATACCCACGAAAGTGCATTGGTGGAGCCCTACTCTTTGAAGGTAATAGAGGCCAGCAGACTTGCATATCTCGATTTGTCAGTGCACATTTTAAATATCTCACATTTGAGCTGAGTCTAAGCGTTTTTAAGATTTGTAAAAAGTATAATGCTGCTCAGGCATCACCTGAACACATTTTAGGTTGCTTAAATTTCAACTTGAATGAGGTGTTCTTAAAAATGCTTTTATTCTTAGATTCTTTGGAAGTATACGGGCTGATGGAGTTGGTCCAGTCTTGGCCCAACTATGGAAACAACAACAACGGTTAATCAGGTAATGAAAGATGGAGACATATTGGAATCTCTAAAGATTCTTAATTCAAGTACGGATCTCATTAGAGAAACTATTGTGCAAGTTTGTAGATGCTACAAAATAATGAATAATAATGCCTCTTACATAAATCATGTATTTCAGATTTGTAATAAAACGTCAATAAATATGGTGAGTACCTCACTTACTATCAAATGATGTGCAAAACACACACACAGTTGAAAATGTGATTTAACTTAACGTTCTATCAAGACCATGACAATTTATAGAGAATATGAAGACGAGGGGAAACAATTAGGTACAAAAATTTGAAATTGAAGCTTATGTCTTTCATTTTGCAACATTGTTTTTACCCATAGGAAAATTTAAAATACACAGTAAATAATTATTGACCAAACTCACTAAAAATCTTGATACATCATTAATTGTATTTTTCAGATAAGCATGTTTTTTTTTCAGTTTAAACACATGATGTAAATACAATATATTTATAAACGTGATATAATTTGCCACCTTTAAAATGAATTAGCCCATTACATAAAATAATTTTGAACAATTGGTTTATATGTCTGCTGTATTTAATTTTAACATTTCGTTTTGAAAATCTGTTTTACATGTTTATAGTATTAAAGTAAAAGAGCAATTGTGAGACCTTAATGTTTTTCTTTTGGATCTGTATGACAGAGAGAATTTGTCTTGTTTTATCCTTGAACGATTTCTTTTGAAGTTCATGATAGGAACTTCACCACACATAACAAAATCTTAGACTGTTTCATATTTGAGTAAAATTTTACTAAATTAAATAGTCAAACGGAGACACGTTTTTCCCCCTATAGCTAATGGTAAAAATCAAAATCTTACGAATTTTACAATTCTATTGGCGTATTCTTACAAATGTTGGAATATTTTGTGTAAATAAAAGTATTAAGTTTATTAAAAGAAGTAAAACTATTATGGCATTACAGGTTTTTTATTTGCATATTTTAATCAATCATTTCTAACATAGCCTCGCCAAAATACCCGGTCAACGAAAGCTGCTTCAAACGCGAAACAAAATGTTCTGATCTATAACACAGGTCTGGCATATGAGAAATTGCTACTTTAAATGCGTGAATTGTTTCAACTACCGAAAACGACAACTTAATGGTTACATTGTATTTGCATAAAGATGAAGAATGTAAAAGCGTATGTGATAAAAATAAATGAGTTTGCAATACTTAGTATATTTTAGAAAACGTTATTCTGAAAGGGTAATAGAGCTGAAAATAACTTGGTCGAAACATGGGTGAAAGGACACTTTCGGAAAATGAGATATCGGAAATAGAAAGTCGTTCAGAAGCGAAAGACTTTCGTTTACGTCAGCATATATATGTAGTATACATAAGATTTATATCTTCAAGAATTCAATTTGTTGCATCAAAAAAGGTATCTTATTTAGAGATAATGTTATATATGTTGATATTAAGGTGGCCATTTTTTACAATGAAAAGGAGAATGGAAAAATTTAAGAAAAAATTACTACTTAAAAATATGAAACGTTTTTTTTTTATGAATTCAAACAAAAATAAGCTAATTACGCTTACATTCTTTTTAATTATTATTTTAAACGAGTATTTTTCCATTGAATAAATTTTTTTCTCAACATATCATTTTTTTATATATCGGAAAATTCGGGCAAAAAATATCCTTCGTACTGAATTTTACGGTAAGTAATGTAGTTAAAGTATTAACATTCAATTTTGATTTCTCACTAGTCACTTCACAAAAATCATTACCAACTGAAAAAAATTATTTCAACTGCTGCATTAGTTCCAGAGCAGCACAACGTAAATTCAACAAGAATAATTACATTTTCATATGAAATGTGTTCATTTTTTAAATGGCTTAAGTAACTTCACCCATTTTTTACCAATTTCTCAGCATGTTGATTTTCCGATTGCTCTAATTTATTAGAATTTAAATATACATTCGATCTTCTTTCTACTTCAAACAGACAATTGTCATTGATTTTAGTATCAGGCATTTTTTCTTTCTATAAAAACTCAGCGTAGTTTTCTATATCTGCCCAATTTACATGTAACAAAGTCAAAAAATACCATTGAAAACTGTTATTTCCTGTGATATTTGTTTCAGACCTTTCTTGGACATTTTGGAAACATGTTTGGTTCATCTCTGAAAATAGAGATTAACAGATCAATTCTAAAATACTGAAAAGGAGGACACTTTTCGAGGAAGGACAGAACCTATAAAAGGAAGGACTGTCCTCCCTAAAGGAGGACGGTTGGTCACCTTATTGATATTGAATCTTAAAAGTAAGAAGATTCAGAAACAGAAGAGTGTTACGTGAAATATAGGGGGAAAATAAGTAATATAAAAAGAATTAAGTTAACTCCTACTGAAGACAACAAAGAACAATTTTATTTTAGTTACTTTTTATTAAATAGTTACAATTAATATAAATAAATATACACATATGACAGAATCACACTATTAAGGGACAAAATAGAAAGCGATTTTCCTTGCAATTTTCCATTTTCCTTTCTATATAGGATGTTGGGCTATTTTTTTTTTGTGTTACTATTTATTCATTCATTAAATTTAGTTATTATAATAAAATAGTGTGACGTCTCTCGCGTCTTTCTGTTAACATAACTCCTATGTTCTTTGACGGCCACGATTAATGGCAAAACTTTTCCAACCCAATACCAAGAAGATAAACAAAGATATTATGCAAATGAGATTTACTATAAAAGGATAGAAGCTTTGATGATAGGATATAGCGTGGCAAGCCTAGATATAGCCCGGCAAGCTTAGAGATAGTAGTGTGGAATTATTCTGATCGATAGTGTGACAAAGCTTAGTGTGAAATCTTACAGATCAAGAGTTATCAGTCCGATAGTTTTGGAAAGAATAGAAGCCTAAGATAAAGAAGTTGGAATCATCTTATGTAAAGTTTATAGATATCATTATCTAGGTAAAGGAAGGAGATCTGAAAAAGGTAATATTAGATATAAGTAATTAGATGAATAGGATTATTAATGATAATTGAGATAAAGGATCTAGTTGCGTGATCTGACTTGAATACGTGATTTAATTTGGGCTTGACTCTCACTTTAATTAAAATTGTCAAATTAGAATTTAAGTAATATAAGTTATTCTTAATAAAAGTTGTATTAAGAATTATTATGTCTCATCATTTTGATAATCCCACACCTCTAGCTTACGCGGAACCGGCACGACATGGTCATCACAGGATGGCTATGTCGCAATAGTACAGTAAAAAAGAAACTACATTCTCGGAAATTAGGCCATCCCATGTAGGATTCGAAATCCCGACCTTTGGATTAGAAGTTCAACGCGCTATCCATTGCCCTACAGGGACTCAACGAACAATTTTCCTTCCTATATATGCTATTGAACTATTATTTATGTTTGTTACTATTTATTCCTGTTTTAATTAATCTTTGAAAAAACTGTATTAACATCAAGTGTCATCCACTACCAGTTTTAAAAAATGTATTTGAATTTGAATGGATGAATAGAAAGTATTTTATTAACGATTAAAAATTTGAACGATACATATATATATATATATATATATATATATATATATATATATACATATATATATGAGGGAACTAATAGTAGGAATTGAGCAGTAATTACAATAAATGTGACAGTATTTTAGTTCATTAAAAACTTTATATATGGCATAAATTTCATTGAAATTCAAAGTTATTCCGTTATTGTATGTATAACTTCACAAAATTGCAAAACTAATTTCTTCTGTATTCTTTTTTTTTATTTATTTATTTTTTTTTATTTTACAAAAATGTTTTTAAAAAATGATATGATTTTGTTCAAACTATGAGATTACTTTGAAAATGTGAAATTATACTTTTACTTTTTCGTAAGTAATAATCGTCATTAAAGCACTCTTTAACCCTCTAGTAATGCACGAATAGCTTGAAATACGAACATTTCTGAACGATTAATCATTCTTTAACTTATGATCCTGTGAAAAGGGAGCAATTATAATAATTTCTAGTGTAACGCAATTAGGGAACACTTGAATTAAGTCTTTTCACTCGATTGTGTCGCTTAGCTCGAGAGTTTGAAGAGATAAATTAGTTTGATTAGTGGTGGATGAAAATATTTTCCATTATTTTGAAAATTATTTGGTTGCCGATATCATCAAGGCGCTATTAATTATATATCTTCTCAAGATTCAAAATTTAAAGACGTCTTTTTTTAAAAGAGTTAAAAAAGAGTTTTTTTTAAATGAGTTTTATACATATATGGTTTCTATTTAAACTTGTCTCAAATGATCAATTGCTAATAGTTGCATAGGAAAAATTATTTATGAATTATACTTTAATTTTAAGCATTTTTTTTAAAAAAAAGAAGGAGTTTAATTTAAAGATATAAGCAAACAACTATTTAGGTATTTTGATGATTTTTTCATTATCTTTTTATGAATTAGTTTGCAGTTTAACATGCAAATAAAAAAAATTGATGAAAAAATTGGTTTTTTTTTATTAGAAAAGAGAGGCATTATTTTAAATCGGAGAATTTTTATTTTCTAAAAGCGAACAAAACAAAAAATTACATCATTTATTTTTTTTTATATTCATTCAAAATAGTAACTCAATGAGTCAGCCAATTCCAGCTATACAAAATGTTTTATAAGTGTCTAACTTAAAAAAAACAGTCCTTTTTTTTTTTTAATTTTATTCTATATTATAAAAAGGAAAAAGAGGGTCTCAATAAAAAGAAGTTTAATAAATATATAACATTAGAAATGAATTAGTTGTAATCACTGTTCTTTACATTCAAATATACAAATTTACGTCTGTTATATACCATTATTACTACATTACACATAAATTTTCTACCTTCCACGGATTTCAATCTACTATTTAACTTGTTTACCAGATTTATAAATCCAATTAGTGATCATA
Source organism: Trichonephila inaurata madagascariensis (assembly GCA_019973955.1). Classification (NCBI taxonomy): domain Eukaryota; kingdom Metazoa; phylum Arthropoda; class Arachnida; order Araneae; family Nephilidae; genus Trichonephila; species Trichonephila inaurata. The sequence goes on from BMAV01027264.1 coordinate 52,752, forward strand.
TACACACAAAATCATGAAAGTATTTGCCTTATTTGACCTTCAAAGCATCATGCATATTGTTCTATAAATTTGAACTCATTGTTTAAACTATGTCTCTGAACATAACCTTAGTTCCTATTGAAATATTGTAAATGTCAATGCAGATCTACTACAATATAGTAACGCATTATCTGAGAATTTTTATATTTTCCATAAAATGCTAAGCAAAATTGTCTTATATCTATGAAGATACATAACTCTTTCGATAAGAATATATCTTAGAACTATTATCTGAAGAAAGTAAGGTTTTTTTAAAAAATAGTCATAATATTTATTAAGGAAAGGTATGGAAAGCAATTTTGTAGTATTTATTGAATGATTCGTGTCCTATAAGTATTATATTGCTTTTTCATCACTCATTGTTTCTGATGGATTAAAATATATCGATTAAGAAAATTACCGTGAAATCCGGGGTATATCGCGCACATTGAATACAAAAAATAACATCCAAATTTACGGGTGCGTGTTATATACCGGGTATAAAAATAAGAGCTTTAAAAATAAAAATAAAAGATGAGCTTATAACAAAATTAGATTTCAACATATATCGAAGTACTGTTTATTTAAAAGAAAGAACATTCCTTGGGAGCTCAAAGGGTTGAGTTCTAGAAATATACTATTTTTTTTTCTAAAGTTTGGAATAATACCTCGAAAAAATGACTTCAAAACAAAAGAGCATATGTCACGTACATTTCAGGTTTCTTCATAAAAAAGGGGGTGCACATTATACAGCAAATATACGTAAAAATTAAAAATTGCAATTTGAAAGTATAGTTGCACGTTATACGGTGTGGTGAGTGTTATACGTCAGATTTTACGGTAAGAAAAAATACTTTGCACCAAAATTATGTCATTAGAAAACGCCCAATTAATTTTCATAGAAAGTTTTCAGATTGTGTGAATCAAGCTATCTTTACTCGGCTAATCACCTTTAATAATAGGGTAATTAATACGTTCCTTAATAATGTAAGTATTTTCGGGTGATTACCCATTCTTAAATACAGTCCCATGGGGAAATAAGAGCGATTAAAAGTGTCGCACTATTATAGAAATCACTTATCAAGGCTTTGTTTGCGACATAGCCATCCTATGATGACTATGTCTATCCGGATCCGCGTAAGCTAGAGGTGTGGGATTATCAAAATGATGAGACATATTGGATTCTCAATACAACTTTTATTAAGAATAACTTATATTACTTAATTCTAATTGACAACTTTCTTAAAGTGAGAGTTAACACCCAATTAAACCTTATATTCAAGTCAGATCGCGCAACTAGATCATTTATCTTAATTATAATAAATTAACCGATTCATCTAACTTCCTATACAAAATATTACCTTTTGCAGAGTCTCCTTCCTTCAACAATTGAGTAACCTCTATAATGTAACTTTATATGTGAAAATTCCAACTTCTTTATATTTTAATTTACATGAACGTATCTTTCCTCCAGAGCTATAGGACATCTAACTCTTGATCCGAATGATTCCACACTAAGTTATCTCTAAACTTGCCGCACCTTCTCATCAAAGCTTCTATCCTTTTAAAGTATATCTCATTTACATATTCTATTCGTTTGTCTTCTTGGTATTGGGTTGGAAAGGTTTTGCCATTAATCGTGGCCGTCAAAGAGCATAGGAGTTATGTTAGAAGAAGGACGCGAGAGACGTCACATGTTATTATTCTTTCTTCCTCGTTTGAGAGCTCTATAGGGATATATTACTGTGTGTATAAAATCATGTTGGTTTTTAATGTAATGGAGCTGATTGGTCATAAAAGTTTGCATAATTACTCAAAATATTCTTCACGTTTTGTAACAGTGAGTTTATTTAAAGAGTGATATAAACACACAGATTTGTTTATATTGAATGTCATTTAACCAAAATATCTTTTTAAAAAAAAGCCTCTTAGCTCTTTGGTAATGAACACTGGTCAAAAGCCACCAAACAACACATGTATGTATCTGAAAAAGATCGAGAAATAAATAAAACTGCACTTAAATATTATACATAAATAATAATAAATATATTTGAAATGCGAATGAAATACAGAAAATATGCTATATTACAAAGAGAGAGAGAGAGAGAGTACACAGGCTAATGCATGAAGTAAATAATACAAATATTTCAATATATATCCTGAGCACACACACACACACACACATATCATTTTAGTAAAAGCACATTAATGGTACAAAAGTAATGCTTGTAAAATGCAAAGGTAAACTATTCTTAGTACATTTACAACAAGATTTACATACACGCAATAAATAATTATTGTATATTTATAAGCACAAACGTTATATAAATTTAATATTTTTGCCATTACTAAATTGGTACAATGAAAACAAAATTATGCTTTCAAACTACAATATATCTCAAATTCTGCAAAAATAATACCTGCACGATATAGTTGAATTTTATATCACACTCAGGATGGTATAATAAATTCCACTGTAACACACAATACGAAATATCTACAGCATTTATTCTCATAGGAAACTATCTAGAAATATCTTGGTTGACAAATAACTGCCTCTAATCCTTCTCGGCATCTTTAAATGAGCAAGAAATATCACTGCAGCATGTGTGAATTTTACACTGTCTGACTCTTTAAATTTAAATAGTTATTGTCACTATTGATTACATAAAGAGATAAAAAAATTATTATTTAAAGCTTAATTTCTCAATATGGATATAAAGGAATCATAGTCAAAATGATCGAATCGCAGAAAGTTATCAATGAGGAAATTCTTCCTTTTTTTTCAAGATTAAAAGGAAGTACATCATTTAACTTCCTAAAACAATAAGTGACATTCTACAGCAATTATTGAGTGCAAGATATAATTAACACAATGTTTACAACATATAAGAGATGCATTAGATCGAGAAATTTTATAAAAAGTATTGTCAATAATGTTAAAAATGAAATTCAGAATCGTAAAAACTCTCCAAATCTTACTATACGTTCTAGGATTCTAAAATGATGTAAAATTCAAAGAAAACTTAATAAAAACTAGATTTAAGAGGTTTATGGACGGAATACGTATTTCTAAATTTTTAAATGGGGTCATTTGAATGCTATCAAAATTTCTCAAAAAAAAAAAACTGAAAATTACCGAGAAGGAAATAAAATAAAATTGGTCTGCACATAAGTAAAGTTCTACCGGAAAAAATACTATCACATATTTGAATTTTAGGGTAAATTAGGTATTCAGTTCAATGCGTATTCCATTTTATGCACTCTCATAAGTTTCTCCTATTCTATCTGGATTTTTTTTCATTTGTTTCAGAATGCGTGACTAAAGAACGCAGTTTTTTGTTAAAATAATATGCGAGATATAATCTAATTGAGTCATAATCGGGAGGCATTTGCTGCAGATCTTACAAATTTAAAACGAAACTGACAGAAACGTGATAAATACATTTAGGGGAAAAATTGAGTACTGTAAACGGGCAAATTAGATTTTGCGTATCTAATATTTGAAACTTTTATCACGGGAATTTCTTTGTCTCTCTGCCGGGAAAATTTATTTAATTTTAAATGTGATAACACATCGGATTTATGATACGCGAGTTCACAAAGATTCTATTACATACAAGTGAAACTTATAAAAACGTGTTAAAAAGTACCCTACAATACGACGATGTATACGTCATAGCTTTAGTGTAAAAGTGAAAACGCCTTCAGATAACTTGCTAATTAAAATTTTAAATTAGAAAAAAAAACACTTTTCCGTTCAGCTGTTGTGATTCATATTAGCTACCTGTTCATATAACTATAGAGAGTTTAAGAGAGATATGAAGACTTTAGTTCAAATATATATGTTGTTGTTTCTAATGCCTACTGTCTGACGTAGTAAAATCGAGGCCCACGAAATTTATCGTGGCAAGAGGCTAGAAGAACGCCTGTCGTTGACCTTGAGCACCATACAAGTGACAGTACGAATTAGCTCGGCGAAATTTCCCAATAGGACGATAGATGGTGACACACCACCTATCTCCACCTCCACAATTTAAGCAAGGAACTGAAGGGGAGGAAAATATTCTCCAGTCCCCCCTGCACTCGTGATTCAGCCCACAAGACTTTCGGACCAATTGATTTAACGAGCACGAACTCCGTGTGTACTCGGAGGGTATTTGGTGTCATCAGGCATCGAACCCAAGCTTTCCGGTCAGGAGTCCGATGCTCTAACCACTAGGCTACCCACGGCCCTCAAATATATATAATTCATAATAATGAAAGCTTGAACAGAATTATCTGAAATGTTTGATTATTCGATAATTAAATTAAACAAAATGTGTACAGAAAATTTCCTGAAAACTAATTTCTTTATTTTAATTTATCAAATGTTCACTACTTTACAAATTTCTTTCTCAATATTGAATAAAAATAAACAAGAAAAAAAAGAATTTTATTCTTGAAAATAACCCAATCTCATTCCATTATTGGTGCAGCCCACCGTTAACAAGTTAAATAAAATATTCTGAATATATTCTTATAATTATCGCACTCATATACTTAAAGCAAATTATCGGTGACAGTTTGGGGGTAATTGATTCACACTTTCTTTGCAACCAGGAGCCAAATGGAAAAAGGAAGTGCAATTTTAATACTATTGGCTCTGATTCGATAATTCCATTAGACACGCATCAGAGGATCTTATTTTGAAATAAAAAAAAAGAAAGAATAAATGTGATTTGCTACAGCTGCTGAAAGCATCAATTTCCCACAGAAGTTTCTCCTCCGCGTGCAACACACTCTGCAACTTTCTGGTTTTATTTCCTCTTCAATCATAATTGACTCTTCCAAAACTAAAAAAAAAACTGTTGATTTTATTTCATTCCCATTAGGGCATAACTTTCTCGGTTAAAGGTGTTATTGCGAAATATTGAATACTAATATACTTTTCTCCAGTAAAGCAACGGCATCAACACAGTGTCAAACTTTAAGGAACGAGAAACAAGTTTAAAATGGATCCATTCTCGTTATTGGGAATTCCAGTTAACATAAATAATTAGTTTTGCTGATATATCCATTTGGAACTGTCGATTCCATACGGTAGCTCGTAACGAAGAACTCTGTTACGAGAATATGAATTTTTTAAAGGTTGACTAAAACTTTATCCCTATTTACAAATTCAATGTGATTGTTTTCAAAAATTCTGAAAAGCATTTGCATTTCAGAATATCTTTTAGTTAACTACAGGAAAATGTGTGAGCAATCATTTATTTCCCACTTGAGATTCTTAATTCTTGTAAATTTGTTATTCAATCTTGATTTTTACATTGCTTCGTTTCTAATGTTCTAGCTCGTTTACTAAACTAAATATATTCAGCGTTGAATTTAAATTGCTCAATGACTTAGGGGCATAGCTACCTCCGTATCAATAATATGGGGCCCCTAAGCAACAGAGGCCCCAACATGTGTAATTGCAGTACAACTAACAAGGCTTTCGTTTCTAATCTAGTTCTGATACAGAGTCCACTCAGAACTAGCTACGTCATGCAAAGACTACACACTAATCTATTAACAGAATATTTCCTATTATTGGAACTTACCTTCCGAATTTTCTAAACACAGCATTTTAAGAACTAAAATGTGGATCAATATTATATATGAAACGCATTATTTTATATGAAATCTTAAGATGAAACATCATTTGTCACTACGCCCTCAAGACCAGCCTCTTAAACATTCTTCCTCAGAAAGTGTTGAGTTGAGGCGAGTGAACTATTTTTTTCTGGCTGAAGGATAACTGTGTGTTTCGTCCCTGTGCGTTTTATCTCGCCTCCTCCCAAGCATTCCTTCTACTAGGACCACATCCTGATCAGATGCTGTGTGCAGTGGTTAGACTTTGTTTTGCTGTGTGCAGTATCCGCGAAATCATTTTTTCGTTTGTGCAAACTGTGTTGTCCAGAAAGCTGTACGGAAATCATTTTACAAAAAGAACAACCAAAAATAGTTCACGTAAAATAAGATTATCTCAATTTGACTGTGAAAAAAATTAGAACTTTCATCCTAATTTAGATGAAACAGAAGAAGAGAGGGAGTGGTATATTTCTCCAATGTAATAATTTTACTACTGCAGGAAAAAAGACATACTTATGAATTTTAATCCAATAATCAAAATATGTCCTTTGCTTCTCCTGTTACACAGTAAAGAGATCTTAACTTAAATACTTTTTAGTTTTACGCAAACATAATATAATGAAAATGAAACTAAATTTAAAAATGTATAAGTACGACGATTAGGAAAATTCTGTTGAAACAAAGAATCTTCAAAACTAAAACAAGTTCAGTATTTTCGTACGTTTGATTGTAGAATTTAAAAATTATATGAGGTACTTCAAGTGTGATATTTAACAAGTATGATAACGATGTATCAAATTTTACCTTATATAGATAAATATTGGATTCATAAACATGTAGAAAGTTAGGAAGGTGAAATTTAGACAAAAGGTGTACTTTTATAAATTAAATATAAATTTTAGGGTCCTTTATCACTAGTAGACTTGAAACAAACATAATAAAATGAGGTAACAGTCAAGAGATAATTTTGAATAGAAAATGTCTGGGTGCCTTCACTCGAGGTTAACTCTCATTCTTTGTTGTGAAGCTCTCAAAAACCACCATTTCCACCGCACTAGTTGGCTCAATTGAAACAATATTGTGGAAGCTACGCTCTTCCTTAGTGTCAATGTGACAGGGCGATTTATAGACCTCCAGATGGTGAGCAAGATACAAAGACGGAGTTAAGATCAGACGTGTCGGCCAACTGTCTACAAGTACAATTAGAGTGGGACTAAACTGAAAATATTCGTGTGTAGATCTGTTACGCTCGCCAATCAGAGGTGTTTGGGGGCGTGAAAGTGGTCCACCCAGGGAGTTTAAAGGATCAGCTCGCAAGTTGACGAGGTCCTCTATCTCCTTCAATCTGGTGAATTACGTTTGTACGGCCAAGTTTGTGGGTTTGATCCCATCCCAAGTCGGTGAGTTTTGATAATGCATTAAATCGACTGCGTCCATGTCGTATAATTATGTGGCCTTCAAGCTGGTGAATTACGTTTGTACTCCTAAGTTTGTGGGTTTGATCACACACACCCCAAGTCGGTGGGTTTTGAGGATGCAGTAAATCGACAGCGTCCATGTCGTATAATTATGTGGCCTTCAAAACATTTTGAAATTTTGGGTGGAATGTTTATTATACTATTTTTCATAAAGTGGATTATAAGGTTTGTTGTAGATTAAATATTTTTTCATTTAGGGTAGTTTTTATAAAGAAAAAAAACTTCAAAAATATCAAAATTTTCATACTGTTATGTATAATTGTCTAAAATTTTTTTGTATTTTAATATTTCTCTTAGATTTTGGTTCATTTTGTAGAGCACCGTAATATGTATGTTATGTATAAAGAAAATTATGATAATTGTAATAGAAATTTTTATACAGTGTTATCCGTTTTAGTAAAAATTTGTTAAAATTTCTTTGAAAACAGCCAATTTTTTTAAATGTACAATATTTATTTAAAAAATTTTAAGTATTTACATATTTTTTTTTTTTATTTTTCTTCCTAAAAACACTCAATTTGTTTCAAAAAGGTGGGTTTTTTTAAAAAAAAAATAGGTTCGAAGGTAGGCAGTCACCTTAAAGGAGAAAATTTTGATTATTCACATTTTTATGTATATTTTAAAAACATAAAACAGTTAACATTTATATCGATGGTGACATCTTTTAAAACCAAAAAATCAATTGGGTTTTAAAGTATTAATTGTAATTTAAAAATAAATATTGAATATTTAATATCCTAACTATTTTCATCTACTTAGCATCCTGGAATCCTTAACATAGACTAAAATTTGAAATTCATTACTAAGCAATAATTTTTTTAAATGTAAGATACAAATATAGATTGCTAAGATTATTTGAAATTATATGTATGTATCAGAATAAATGTTTTTAAAGCGTGACAAAAAGGATCCTTCCTTAAATCAAGAATTCTTTGACACTCAGGAAACTAATGAGTATCTTGAAAACATAAACATTTCCGAAAGATTAATCATTCCGTAACGTATACTCTCGTGACAATGTAAGCAATTATAATAATTGCAAGAGTAGTGCAATTAGGGGATACTTTAGTTAAGAGAGAGAGCCGCATGATGTGATTTTGTCGCTTAGCTTCAGAATCCGTGGAAACAAATTGGTCTCATTTAGTGGTAGCAGAAAACATTTTTCATCACTTTAAAAATTATTGATTGGATGTAAAGAGCTTCATTATTATCTATACTATCCCATCATAATTCTGTTCTATAACACCTCATTATAAAAGGAGATTTTACGTAAATATTTTGAATTTTTTTTGCACATCTTATAATAAATTGATAATAGTTTTACAAAAAATTAGTTTTAAATAGTTTCTAAATAAAATTTACAGTACAATTTAATTTTGGTTTTTAAAAAAAGTTTGTTTTCGTTCCTTTTTTTTTTTTTTAATTTATTTATTTATTTATTTATTTCGATTTAATTTGTGAATAAGATTCTGTTTTTAATAGAAGAAATTTCGAAAGAAAAAGAACACAATAGAATAAATAATATATTTTTTG
>BMAV01027265.1:0-61118 GCA_019973955.1 Trichonephila inaurata madagascariensis
AACTAAAATCTATTAGTTCCTATTAAATTAAACATATTTTAAATTGCATTTTCGATGAGCAAATGAGAAATCTATCTGAATTCACCCATACCCCTAAACAAAACGTGGTTTTTATTTTACAAAAAAAAAGATTCATTATTCTGCAAAAAGCAATACGGAATTAATTTTTTAAACAATGTTGATGTAAAATAATAATCGTTAACTAATGAAAAACAATTTACTTACCACTAAAAAAGAAAATTTTGTTTTCAAATAAAAAATGGACACACTACTGACTTGAAATACAAAATTATTTTTACTATGCATTGTATCTACTTGATAGTAGATTGCTACAAGTTTGACACTAAATTCAATTAGTTCCTGTAGAAATACATATTAAATTGCCTACGATTTTTGCAGAAGAAAATAAATCAATCTGAATTCATCCATAAGCCCTAAGAAAATACGCGGGTTTTTTTATTTAAATTATTCATTAATATTTTGTAAAAAGCAATATGAAATTAGTTTTTAAAACAATGTTGATGTTCTTTAATAATCGTTAATTAATGAAAAAATTACAGCTAGATAAACAGGAAATTTGTTTTGCAAAAAATTATCCAAGACGGACACACGTGCTATGCTAAACTGGAAAACAATTTTCAAAATTTTTCCCTTTTGGTAATGAGGGAAATTTTCCCTTTCCCTCACGATGTCAGCGCCTCCTGTTGATTTAGGTTATTTTTAACATTAGGATTCTTCCTGTTCCTATGGGCTTTATTTGCAATATAGGGACGTTTCTTCCGCCGAAGAGGCAGCTAATTGTTTAACCCCTCCCTAACGGCTTTTCAACGTATTTTTAGCAGCGACAATAATCAAGATTAGGGGAGTGGTTCAATTACTTCAAAACTACCCTTCATGTTATAATATGAATTTTTTTCTTCGTGTCTTAAACCATGGGTGTAAACTATGACCGTTTAAAAACAACAATGCAAAAATAAAAACTGCTGGGCTGCACATACAATATTTTTCAACACAAATTGAAATAAAAATTAACTCTATATAATTTTACTAAAATAAATTAACTTCTTTTTTATAATTTTTCAAAAAATTTGAATAAGATATGTATAGGTACATGTTTATTTTAAATTATGTAAAATTTTCTCTCGTTTCATTTAGTTTGGATTTTATAAAGAGGGAAAATTCCAAATTAAGGAAATGGATGAATTTGCTTTTGTTAAACAAGCAAATCGATGTCGGGGTCAACAGATAAGGTTGCAATTCTTAGTACATTTTCAAGATGTTTGTCAGTGATCTTTTGACGAACTTTCGATGAATCCTTTTTCTGTGCAGGGCTCCCTAGGTCAAAAGGATTAGGAAATCAAAAAAAAAAAAGCAATATACAGCATACAAATATTGTAATTCTTCAAAAAATTCACCGTCGAGTGGATACACACATATTCGAAGCGTAAATTCTTATGGCATACTAAGATGTTTTTATTTCAAAATAAATGTCAACGAATCGATAATATATGAAAAATATTGAAAACATCTATTCTTTAAATAAAAATATGTAAATTTAAAAATTTTTATAACTTGCGTTTGGGCACAAATTGCAGGCTTTGGGGCCGCACTTCGGAAAAGCATGTCTTAAACAGAGAATCATAAGTTCAGATTTCATTTTTTTAACTAATCATTTTACTATAAAAGATCCACAGTTATAATTAAATATCTTCAGCACGTACGAAATAAAAAACATAATGAGTTTTGTTCAACGATTAATTATATAAAAATACTTGTCGTTACCCGCCCATTCAATTTGTTTCACTTGTTATTTAAAAGCCCTTTGAACATGACAAAGGAAATATATATTTATCTATATTTAGAACAATTGAAACGAAATGCTATAATTTTCACACCAATTCGAAAAAGTTTAAGAAGTTTGTATTCCTTTATATATATATATATATATATATATATATAACCATGTGTTACTTAGAAAAAGCCACATTAAAGTTTAAATTTTACTATTAATGAGAAAAAAATTCAAATGCATTCATTAAAATAATTAATACTCTCATCCTTTTGAGAAAATAAAACAATTTTTAAGGGTTAAAGATAGTCAACCCTTGAAAATGTTAACCTAAAATAAAATTCAAGCAATGATTAACACATCTAATTTGCAAAATTTAGCTGATTGATAAAACACATAAATACTTATCTAATCACGTACATATTTTTCAAAACATTAATGCTATTTTAAAATTAATCAAAGTATTAAAAAATAAGGAATATAAAATGTGTCTGCATTATTTTTTATATTAGTTTGACACATTTTTAACATTAAAATATGCTCCGATGTTAAAAACATCTGAAATAGCTCTAATGTGTTAAAGTTTTTTAGTAATCGAATTTAATATGAGCGTTGTGCATAAAAGAAGATTTGTTTTCAATTTTCTTGTTGCTAATTAGTGCTCTAACAAAGTTTTTCTGCTTTCTTACAGTAAGCTCTGATGGTAAATTTTCCTCATTGTAAAGCACAATTATTTCTGCAAAAAAATTCATTAATAAAGTAAATTTGACAGTATTCATTAATATGACAAATGCTTGAAATTACTGCAAAACTTGAATTTTTCTGCAGCTCTCGCAGTGTCGATTTAAGCTCATTTCGGGGCCTGGGCGCAGTAGATCTACGGGCCCCCTTTGCACTGGCGGATCGAAATTTATTACCAGAAAACCTGGTTAAGTCCAGCTTTCGCAACAAGTAATATATATATAAAATTGAATAAATCTCAAATTATACGTAGGTCATTCTCTAAAAAATGAAATATAAACAATTTTAAATATAATTAAAAATTAAATACCATTAATTTTAAAAATAAAATCGTGGTAAATTTTGAAAAAAAAAAGCTATAAAAATTTTTAGAAATATTCTCAAAATTTCGATTAGAGAGATAACTGCATTTTTAAGAATAACATTAAAACTGCGTTTGTATGTGCGTAAATAAATTTTGAAAACGAAAGGAAAAGGATTATAACATTTGAATTTGACCCTTTTCTCCCTATAGTGAATATGGCGTGGCAGTTAAAAGAATGATATAGTATCTTCGTTATCTCGTCTTTCCTCTAAAACAATTTACAGAGATAACATTTCGAATCCTTAAATATTGATTAAAAATAAAATAATGTTGTGACGTCTTCGATTGGGGTGAACCTCACCCCATCTATTCATCTGAAGTTTTATGGCCCCAAACAGACGTTGGGTGACAAGAGCAGGTGGCCATGGGGTCATTGTTTGTTGTTTGGCCTCGGACAAGCGCAGACATCGGGTCTGGAGTTTACAATGGCTAAAGAATGCCGGTGACAATAGGCATTCCTGTATGAAAGTTTGAATAGGCGAAGCCGGTATGGAAGTCGGTGCATCCTTTCGGTGTGAAATGTTAAGAACTAAACTAGCCTGAGGCCAGAGCAGTCCAGTGAAATGGACCTTTTCAGGGGGAAGGAGTTGTGACGTCTTCGATTGGGGTTAACATCACCCATCTATTCAAGCGAAGTTTTATGGCTCCAAACAGACGTTAGGTGACAAGAGCACGTGGCCATGGGGTCATTGTTTATTGTCTGGCCTCGGACATACGCAGACATCGAGTCTGGAATTTACAATAACCAAAGAGTGCCGGTGACAATAGGTTGACGTATAGGCGAAGCCTGTATGAAAGTCGGTGCCGAGAGAATGGGGCTATAAGGCCCAGGTGGTGTGATGAATGGGAGTTTCAGAAGTTGAATGAGAATTATGGCGCCCTTAGATTCCAGACAGACGAGGAATGTGTTTGCCGCACAAATGGGAGACGAATGTGGCCCGGGGACGAGGGCAGACCTTTTTTTTGGCCTGCCAAAGAGGAAGACGAGGGGCGTGTGGTGGACCCGCCCCTGGTGTTTAAAAGGGGTTAATTTTGGGGAGAGAGGGAGAAGTTTGGACGGAGAGGAAAACTTGGAGAGAACCCTGGATGGAAACAGAGGGATAGAGCCCTGGAGTGAGACGGACGGAGCCCTGGATGGAAACAGAGAACTATGGAGTAAACTGGAGAGGTGCCCGGAAAAGCAAGAGATTTTCGAGTGCCTTTCGGAATAAGGATTGACCTCCAGTGAAAAAGACTGTCCGCCCGGCTTGGCAAAGTTATTGGACTTTTAAATAACATATGAAGCTATTAAATACTGTTTAAATTTTAAAATGAGGCTGTGACAAATTTTCTTGTTTTCTAACTACTGACGACGTTACAATGTTGAAATAAACTATTTTTTATATATTTAAATAATTAAAAAAAAGAGTACAATTGTACTAATTTTAATAATAAAATTTTAGAAATATATCACACTAATGTATACTTTTTGCGGTAGTTTTTGAGGAAAAAAAAGAGAAAGAAAGTTATAGAAATTTTTAGAAATATTCCCAAAATTTCAATTGGAAATATAACTACATTTTTAAGAATAACATTAAAACTACATTTCTATTTGAAGAAATAAATTTTGAAAAATGGAATGCAAAGGATTATAATATTTGAGTTTGACTTTTCTCCCTATAGTGAATGTGGAGTGGTGTGGCAGTTAGAAGAATGATATACTAACTTCGCTATCGTCATCCCTTTAAAAAAATTTACAGAGATAACATTTCCAATCATTAAATATTGACTAAAAATTTTTTAATTTTAATCAAGTCTGAAAAATGTAATTAAAATGATTCAAGAATGTAGTTAATTCTAGAATTGCAATAGTAAATTAGATGATCAAGTGTATACTGTAAAAAATTGACAAATTTTGATATTAAAGGAGAAAAAAACTATTTAGGAAAAATTTAGTGTCAGTGATAAAAAATATTCTTTTTTCTTTTTTATAAAACATGTCATCAAAATAATCAAAATCTGCCTTTAAAAATCGATAATCCATGCATAATTCAAGTGAATTATTGAAGGATAACCAACTAAGAAGGTAAAAATTTATATTAATCCCTCACAAAAAAAAAACCCGAAATTAAAAAAAAAATGAATAAAAGTTTATAAATTTTCAGTAAATATATGTTATGTTGTTACTAGGATGAGTTTGTTAACTCTTTTTGTCGGAATAATCTGTTTACTTTTAAAACAAGAATAAATAAAATGAAGAATAATAATTAATGAATTAAGTGAAACATTTAAACGCATGTCATTGCCCCTAATTGGCTTTCATTATTTTTTAAAGAGTTATTACTGCTCTGCCGATGTGCGTCTGCCTCTCTTGCGTTCTCAACCTCTTCTCTCGTGTTCTAATATCTCTTCCGTCGGAGTCAATGCCCTCTACTTTCCTTTCGAAGCCACCTGGGAAGGGGATGCTAGGGGGCTTGCAGTAGCGCTGTCCACTTCACATATATATATATATACCAGCTGGTATACCCGTTCTTCGCACGGGTGAATTGAAAAGTTAAACAATACAGACTGAAGGATAAAGGAGTTTTTAATGAGTTAATTTTACGGGAATTGTAAATTAAACAAAAAGAAGCTTTTGCATATTTCAGCTAAATAAAAAAACCATGTTTGCTTAATTTTATGTCTGTAGATATAACAGCTGATAAAAAAGATTTTTTTTAAAATTTATAACGCCCGTAATGTAACGCCGCTCTCTATATACAATATTCAATTTAATGAACAATCTCTCAATATACAATATTAAATTTAATGAATAATCTCAATATATACAATATTAAATTTACTGAACAATCTCTATATACAATAGTCAGCTCAAAACAGGTCCAAGAAACAGTAGAGTGAAACGAATCTGCAAGCAGGGGGAAGGGGGAGGAGGAACGCGTGACCTTTGACACTGTCGATGGGGTGAGGACTGAGTTGGATGAAACGAAGCCGCAGCAAGCAAGGAGTGAGAGGGATGCATGATCTTTGACACTGACGATTGAAATAAATGATCCCTATTTGAAACGGATATTGTTCACCATTTCATTTTTCTAATTTTATTTTCGCGGAACCCTAATTTTTTTTCTATAATAAAAGTAACCTAAGTTATTCCTTATAACATTAGCTATCCGCCAGTGAGTTTCGTCAAAATTGGTCCAGCCGTTTCAGAGATTAGCCAGAACAAACAGATAGACAGCAGATAGATAGACAGACAGACAGATAGACAAAATTTTTAAAAACTGATTTTTTCATAAAAGTACCTTATATACTTTTAAATGCATTTAGTAAAAAGCTGTTAATTTCAAATTACAAACAGACACTTCATTTTTATTTATATGTATAGACCAGTAGCGCACACAGGAATTTTTCAAGGGGTTGAAAGTTCACTATTCTTGTATCATGCTCCTTTTGATTTTGTCGATTTTCGGGAACGAAACACTGTAAAAAACTAATTATTGAATAAATAATTAGCATTAATTAATAAAATTAATCATTAATAATAAATACTTAATTAAATTTTTCGTACTATATACTTAAAATTATAATCAATCGGAAAAGAAATCAAGGGCTCTGGGGGCGGGGGAATCCGGACCCTCATGACTCTCCCCTTGTGTGCGCCACTGGTATTTTAAAACCATATTTGTATAAATCAAATATTGATTTTTACCTTTAAAATTATTATATAAATTTATCAAAAATAGTTTTATTGTAAATATATAACATAAAAATAATAAAATATAAAAAATGTATAAAATATACAGTACAGAAGATAATAAATAAAATGAATACTGACTAATGTAAATAAGGAAGAAATATATAAAAGAAAAATTGAATTTTACTCTATAAAAGAATTATAAATGTAAAGAAACGTTTTATGAGCGTTTATATGTACAAATTTCTTCTATTTTAATCTCTTCATTTACACTAAAAATATTATTCTAAGACTATTTGAAATTTTGTCAGCATTCAAAATAAGCCCAAAACTGACATTAAAAAATTCTTTTTTTTTTTTTTTTTTTCTTTTATGTACATCTTTAAAAAACGTAATTATATTTCGACTATATTATGTTAAGGAAGAAACCGCATTCCACCACCAATGAAATTTCTAACCTCAATTACTGTGTAGCTCTAACTTCTGCGGGACTAGCCAGAGGTCTTCCCTCTTGGCTTGATCGAGTGAGGTCGTGGAAAGCTTTTCTTCTTGCGCTCCGCAAGACTTTTCTATCACATCCGCAGGGTTTGGGGCCAAATCAATCAGGCGCGTGCCTATAGCCTCTTTTCAGGGCTTTAAAAGGATAGGGCGCCGACTTTAAACTCAGTATCCTTTGGGATATTCCTTGCGTTTGATTTTAGATTTTGACCTCTAATTTTTTGGACTCTAACGTATTACGATCATGGAACTGAACTCGGTTAACCTTTACGGACATGGAATTGGCACATACCTTATCATCATCCTCATCGACCAGACCTTCAACACCAGTGATGTCAGAAATTGCGAGCGATTACAAATCGCTAACTCGGAAATTCGGAAATTTGCAATCCTACACGCAAACGTGTCGCACGCTATTGAAGCAGCCGCCCCGTATGCCCAAGACGATGACTCCGATTCAGCTTCGACATGTATTCCAGACAGCACACTACTTGGACCAACGAAGACAAAAAGCGGTAAGATCTTCCTCTTTACCTCGTTGCAACACCCTGGTTGTCGGATCCACAATACCCCCGGTTAATTCTCCAACCAAAATTAATTTAACGAATACCCCTGAACTACCTAAATCTGGCTCTAAAGGAAGGAAAGCGACGATGACGGGTTTCATCTCTCGCCCACTTCAAAACAACAAACTTTTAAAAATTCAAAAGTAAATCCTTAAAAGATCTTAATACTAGCAATAAATTTGATATTTTAAATGAAAAGGACATAGCAGGAAGTTCTCACCCAGCCGCTAACGTTAACGCTCACTCTCACACTCTAGGAACAACAACGGATAATAATACTGAACCCAACACTCTCCCACCCCCGGTCTTCCTTAAAATAGAAAAAAACTACATAGAACAACTCCAAACTAACCGAAATTATCCCCACTCTACGAAGCAAAAAGACCGGCGAACTTATAAAATTGTACACTGACAATTATGACGAATATAGGACTCTCAATAACACAGTAGAAAAATTAAATTATCAATTCTTTGTCATTAAACCGAAACACGAAAGACCAATTAAAATCGTCATAAAAGGACTTCCCACCAACACCGACACTCAACACATTCATGAAAACTTAATCCAACTAGGTTACACCGTCGATAAAGTTCACCAGCTAGTTGGCCGTATCACCAAACAAAATCTACCTGTTTTTCTTGTAACCCTCCCCCGTAACATAACTAATTTAAATATCTTCCACCTCACGCGACTATGTTATCTCTCGGTAAGAGTTGAAGGGTACGATGGCAGAGGGGTAACCCAATGCTACTCGTGCAATAAGTTTCATCATACTGCCGAGAATTGCCATTTTACCCCCAGATGCCTGAAATGCGGCGAGCCCCATCAGACGAGGGACTGCGCCATCAAACGTCTAGAAAAAACCTACTGCATAAATTGTCATGTGTACGGACACATGGCAAATTATTCCAAGTGTCCCTTATACCCCAAACCCCGTAAAGGAACCCCTAATATCAATAACAATTATACTTCTGCTGTCAATAACTTAATTCGCCCCAATTTCTCTTATGCCCAGGCCGCTAGCAAAACACACACAGTTAACTCTAAACCTCCCAACAGATGGCGACACACGCACCCACACGTAGAAATCCTGCTATGTCATCCATCAATCAAACCAATCAAGTTGTTACTCCCTCCCCTATCATAACCAATTCCAATGTTGAGGATAATTCTCCCCAACAATTAATTCTTCAATCACTTCAACAGACTATTCAAGCCCTAACTCTCATAACGCAGCAATTTTCTGCATTAAATTTTACCAACCCCCTAAGAAACAAAAGACTAAATTAACCAAACTCCAACTTCAAGCCTTATTAGAGGCCTACCTCGATAATGATGATGAGTAGACACAGCTTGATTGGTTTAAAACTTTGCTCATGGAATGCAAACGGCATATTAAATAAAATAATGGAATTTAAAATTTTCATAGAGAAGTACTCTCCCGATGTTATGCTAATTCAGGAAACCCATCTGAGGCCTAAGCACAACATCAACGTAGCTAATTATATTTGCTATCGTAATGATAGGGACACGGGCGTGTATGCGCGCGGTGGTACTCTTAATTTGATAAAACGTAATATTCCCTTATTTTAATCTTCTCTCACCCCCTCTCCAGCACTGTGAAAGCTGATCGTAGTCCTCACTCCCCTAATTTAAATCCCATCTCAATAGTTTCGATTTATAATCCCCAAGCTTCCTCTCGGACGAGAGATTATTCACCTCGATTTCGAGCATCTCCTTCAGACCAACAGTAATTGTGTGTTATTTTGGAGATATGACCGTTACTTCCTCACAATGCGTGGAACTGCTCTTGTCAATTCCACCAGAGGAAAGCAATTAAAAACTTCTTGGGTAGATTTTTACTTTAATTTTAACAATAGCTTACCCCTGACTCCCCCACCCGCTTCGGCTACGGGGACTGACTTCAAATACCTTGAACATAGCCGTTATTAATAATTTTCACTTCCCCTTACCTCAATTGAAACCATCCCCTGAGCTTTCCTCTGATCAATATAACCCTCATTTCTAAATTTTTCCCCTCACCGCCCCCATTCATATTGATAACCCCAGAGCAGTTACCACCTGTTGGTCTGATTTCCGTAAAAATTTGAATAATTCCGTTCGTTTGTCTGATTACACAGGCTTTACGAAACCCCAAAATGTGCTGGAGCCCAAAAAATTTCGCTTCTCACTACCACCGTTCGCCCCGCCCACAACCAGGCATCTAAGCCAATAGAAAACAAGAAGCATTTTTCGTTCCTAACGAAATACACCAACTCATTTCCCTTTAAAAAAATAAAAGCTAAAAACACTTACAATAGAACCTTAAACCTGTACACAGAACTAATTATAATAGAGCACAAGCACACTTAAAAGGCACTTAAAAAACCCCTCACAAAAAACATGGACTAATAGATTACAAGCCCTTAACACAACAGACAATAGCCTGTGGCAGTGTCAAAAGCTTTTCCGAAAAAAATCTTCTAACATTCCTAACTTGAAAAGTTCTTCTGGCATCGCTAATAGTGATGACCAGAAGGCTAACCTCCTTGCTCTCACCCTCAAAGACAACTTTTCCGAAAATTCTAGACCGCCTGGTGATTACCCTATTGACGAAAAGGTTTCCCGCACTCTCGAAAACTTTTTCACCCTTCCCCTCCCCCACTGATCCTGACGAAATAATCAATTATGTGAAAACCCTGGCAAATAATAAGGCTCCCGGCGAAGACAATATAACCAATAAAATGGTTAAAAATTTCCCGATTAAATTAATTCTCCTTCTCACCTTTTTGATTAATAAAATTTTATATCTAAGGCATTTTCCCAATAATTGGAAAAACGCAATCGTGTTTCCAATTAAAAAGCCAGGTAAAGATCGACATTCCCCCTCTAGTTATAGACCCATTTCCCTTCTCAGCATTTTAAGCAAAATTACTGAACATATCATCCTCAACAGAGTGAAAAAGTTCACAGAGTGCAATAACTTCATTAACCCCAATCAGTATGGGTTCACCAGACATCTCTCTACTTATCACCCTCTGCTCAGATTGACTGAAAAAATCACTTCTGGATTTCAGAGAGGCAGGTCCACTGGGTCTGTTTTTCTGGATATTCAGAAGGCTTTTGACAGGGTCTGGGTTAGTGGGCTGATCTACAAATTAATTACCTATAACTTTCCCCCTGCTCTCATTCATATAATTAATTCTTACTTAGTCAATAGATCCTTTAGAGTTAAAGTCAATAATTCTCTATCTACTAACATTCTCATCAAATACGGTGTCCCACAAGGTAGCTTGCTGGGACCCATTCTCTTCAATATTTACATTAATGACATTCCTTCTCACCCTCAAACTATGACTAATATTTATGCTGACGATACTTCCATTTCGGCTACATACAAGAATCACGATACAATCACCAAGGCGCTTAACGCCCACCTTCTTCTCCTGGATAATTACTTCAACACTTGGAAAATAAAAATCAACGTTGATAAAACAATAACAGTGCTTTTCACTAGGAGAAGAAAGCCGTGCACACTCCTCCCACCTGTTTCGACAGCACTACCTGGTCTCAGAGTACAAATATCTAGGTCTTTACCAGAGAAAAATCTTTCATGGAAACAAACACATCTTACACGCGCGTGATAAATTCCGGATTGCTCTACATCATTTTACCCCTTAATTTGCCGGAATTTGAAATGAATATCCACAACAAAGTACCCTTTTACCGCCGTATTGCGGCCCATATTAACCTACGGATGTCCGTGTGGGATACGCAGCTAACTCTACTATTAAAATTTCGATAATGCCCCAAAATTCATTAATTTGATCAATCAGCCATACTTGTGTTTATACTCGTAATAAAAATATTTATAAATCTCTTAAACTTTTAAATAATATATTCAAAAACTAGCAAAAAAGTTCTTCAATAACCTTCCCAATATCAATAATGAAAATATTATAAATCTTGAGAACTATGATCCAAATATTAATAAGAAAAGGCCCCGAAGAATCCTTCTGGACTCTTATAATCCTCCTTAAAAGTAGTTCTCGGTCATTCCCGCGTGGGAATGACCCCCTCAATAGCTAATTGTTTTAATTTTTAATTCTTATTTTATTTAATTTCTATGCGACCCACACAGGCATCCGAATCAATAGTTTAACTTATCCGACACCAGTGCAACGAAAAGAGTGTTTGATCACTGTAACCGACTATCAGTTCCATGATTAATATCCCTATGCACCTGTCAAAGCTCTTAAGTTCGCCCCGCCTACTTCCACGTCCAGACACCAATAGGAGCTCACGCCGACCATCCAGGCAACACAACTTTCTGCGCACAATACATCAAGTATGGGACGGAGGGACGCTTCGCGTCCCAGTGCCCAACGATGTCCAGCGACGACTTAGCCAGAAGAAAGATTTAATAGACGACAGCCTTATTTGAATGATACTCGCTCTGTTAGGCGTTTTGGCGCATTTCGAAATGTTAGAAAACCCCGGTTATTGAAGACTTCCCCAAGATTTCATTTATCCGTGCCTGTGCGTTCAAGTTAAAGGTGGATACCATTCCACAACGATAACCGCCACGTCAGTTAGGATTCAAGCGAACTGCTGCTTACCCAAGATAGAGCGGTGAGAGAGAGAGAGCATTTATTTAAACTACTAGGCACAGTGTGTTTATTGAGATTAGCATTAGCCAGTAAAGTTAAAACATGGGCTTCAAGTGAGGCATTGTTTATTACGTATTGTGTGTCTCTTCACCTCAGATTCACTTGGCTTGAATATTAATTCTATAATTGTATATATATATTGCTTAAGTTAAGATCTTAATAATGAGATATTAAGATTATATGGCAACGTCTGGTTCTTCATTCACTCCCACAACTCTAGGTCGCGAGGATAATATAGAAGTAGGGCAAACCTCACGGGCACTTGTTTTAATAAAATTTATGCTGTCCCCTTGTAACTGCAAATTAACCTTATTAAAATAGTAAATAAATCTATTAAACAGATAAAATCTGGTCTCCACGTAACTAAATTTTCTTTTAAACTTAAAATCATGATTTGGTTTAAAGAGAGCCACCATCATAGACCCCCATTTACACCTCATGGAACCCCAAATTTTCTTTCGCTGACGTGAACCCCTTTCAGGTCGTCATAGACCCCAGGATGTCTATACAGACCACTTTGGGAATCTCATGTTCTACATTATAATTTCCTACCATATATAGTTCAGTTAAGTATATTTTTAAAATAATTTTTGATGTTTTTTTGTCTGAGACACCCATATTTCAACAAAACTAAAAAAAATTGATATTGATTATTATCATTCGAAATTTTTTCCAAAAGTCTTCGCGTGCGACGGTTACAACTCAGCCATGCCACCCCTGCTCTAAGCCAATGCAAAGATGCCCTTTTCACACTGGAAAGGTTGGATACTCAAACTGCAGAAATTTAAAATATCAACTACTCCCAGGTTTATTTCTTCATTTGTCCGGTTTGGTAACGGCCGAAAATTGTCAGGGAAGATTTCATGAAATTTTATAATTCTCGGAATAATCTTACTGCTACAGATTCCGCCCACACCGATTAGCATAGTGGTATATTCACGCTGTATAGCGAACAACTAACGAAAGTTGTAAGAAGTCTACGAGGAGCAAACATAGTAACTCATTTCTCACCAATCAAAAGTGGGGAACCATTGTCAAACCCTTTAATATATATTGCTTTTTAATCCTTGTGTGTATCAGAGCTCTCAATGAGTTTAACTCCGATAACTTCTCAGTCATTCTAGATCTAAATTTGAACACTAATTTAATGAAGGCAAAAATATAACCCCTTTCCCACACATACCAAGTGAGTGAGTGAATATTAACGTCGCACACTGTTCAGCTATTCGAGGGTTTTTGGCAACGGACCTCGTAATTTTGAACCATGGTCAAGTGACGAGGCTGACACCTCAGCTAGCACCCACTCTTCTAACTACCATACTACACCAACGGAGGGACATTTCAGCTGTTGACAGGTTTAACGTGCATCGCTCCCCTACACGACGAGTCTTCAGCGGTACTAGGCTGGAACTCATGCCAAGCTGGCCCTGAGACCGTTACCTTGACCACTAGGCTACCGCGGCCACACACACTCAGTGAGAGAAACACTTGAAGCTTTATGACCCTCATGGTTTAAGGCAGCGATACTAGACCTGCGAGTGGCCCGCAGGACATTTCTGAGTGGTTCATTGCGTTAACAAAATCGATTATTTAAGAACAATGCAAAAAAAATTTAGCGAGAAATTCTATCAATCCAGTAATCAAATATATAAATTTTGTTGCCAATGTCATGTTGGCACAAAACGCGAGGTAACTTTTTTTTCTTTTTGTAATTGTGGCAGATAGTGACAAATAACAGTGAAGTGGCTACCATTTCACGGGTGAAACTAACTTTTAATTAACTCTCCTGCGAAAATATGTTTAGAATATATGTTGTTTCGAGAGATTGCCTACATTTTAGAAAAAAAACATGGATTAAGAACTTGTTTGATTTGGGAGAAAATGTAATATCTAAAAAATATAATTTTGCTCGTCACTATACCACTTAGCACAAATCTTCCAATGGTTCTTTTTCTTGGCGACCTTTTCAAAGCTAGATAATTTGGATTTTTTAGAAAAATCTTTGCAATAACAAAAATATTTTGTTGGTGGTGATGTCACAAAATGCAAAGGTAACAAAAGCGCATCCTATAAAATTTGTTACATTATATATATTGATAACCATATTAAATTGTAAAGGATAGACATAAATAAAAACAGAAATTGTTAGTGTTTCTTAAATTTTCTTCAATTTTAATGTCCTTGATCTTAGTGTCCCCACCCCAATTATTCCTCATGTAGCAACCCGCATGAAATAGTTGTCATATGTATGCGGCCCAGTGAGAAAAAAATGTTGAGCACTCTGGTTTAAAGGATTTCTCTCAAAACTCCACATTTGTAGATGAGATTCTCTGATATCTGCCTTTTGTATTGGGATGAATTTCCAAACTCACTGGGAGGCTATATGCAATTGGTTTTCATTTTAATTTAAGGTTAATAACTTAGACTCAAAACTAACATCGTGAATTATCAGCTGGAGTGAAGGGATTACACGCATGGATGGGCCATCTGTTTTACCCCTAACAATCTCATTTACATTGTCAAGGTGGTCACACTGCAATGCTCTGTGATGATTGATTACCTCAAGAAAAGCATAGTCACACACAGTACACTCTTCGAGATACTTTTTCACATTTAACTTCTTCGTACTTAAATTTTGGGAGTGAGTTGTAGTTTCAAAAAACAACCTTCCTAAAGAAATATTTAAATGGCCCATTAATGGATGCTAAAGGTGACATACCCAGTTTCTTAATAAAAAAACATTGTTTTCCTACAGTATATGTACATTAAGTAATTGAATAAGTTCTTTAGTCTGTGCAAAAAGGAAGAAATTAACCAACTGACATTTAATGAAACGTATTTCACGATTTCACACATTAAACAGTCCCAAAATGAAACGTTAATTCGATTAAATTTATTTTACAATTCAATAAAACAAACTTTTAAGTCTGAAGTTTTCAAGCAAATTTCAGTTTCTGACTTCCTTTTGCAAACACCCTATGATGTAGCAAAATTATTTAGCTTTCAAAAGCTTTAAAAGATTTTCCTAGCAATTCACTATCAAAATATCTTTTAAAGAAGCAATAAAAGATAGCCATATATTTCAATTCACATAACTTGTATGAAAACATCTGGAAGAAACCATAATATATAAAAAAATTAATGAATTATCAAAATAAAAAATATATATTTTAACACATTAATAATTATGCATGATCACATTGACAAAATACCACTCTTTTTTACACTTGTTTCAAAAAACCTTTTAGAAATACAGACAAATCACAAAATATTCATATATTTAAAAGATTTTAACAAATACCCATGTGATTTATGAATTAATTTTTAGATTTATTACATAAACTTACACTCATTTTTCATTTAATGTTACATGGAAATATTGTGCATATAACTTTAAAAAGAGTTTATCCAATTCAATCACTTTAAAAACATATAAATCCATATTTTACTATATTTTATGTTTCCTCATTTGAAAATACATAAGTCATAATCAAATAAACAAAAAATTTATTTTTCTTAATCATCTTATTACAAGAATAAGGATATGAAAAAAATATCACTAAGTCTCTTCAAATACTGTAAAATATCCAGTTATACTGACTTTTGGACTAATGTATTTGTAAGGGGTTTTTTATAATTTATTACAAAAGCATAAGTCACTAATATAAGTCCACAACTGATATTTTTCATTGGTTTTAAAAATAAGAAACATATTTTATCAATACAGAGAACACAATATTGCATATTTCACATACATGAGACATTATTTCTATGAATACAAAAATGTACAATAAATGACCAGTTTCAGAAAACTCGTAGGCTTCACAAACATAAAGCTTTTCTATTAGTATGAATATATAAATGTACCTTTGAATTACTTTTAAGAGAAAGTGTTCTTGCATATTTCACAAAAGTAAGGCTTTTCCTTTGTATGAACACGTGAATGTGTTTTTAAATCACTGCTTCGAGAGAAAGCCTTGGTGCATATTTCACAAACGAAAGTCTTTCCTTTGAATGAATAAGTAAATGTGCTTTTAAATGGCCACTTTGAGAGAAAGATTTGTTGCATATTTCACAAACGTAAGGCTTTTCCTTTGTATGAACACGTAAATGTCTATTTAAAACACTGTTTTGAGAGAAAGCCTTGTTGCATATTTCACAAATGAAAGGCTTTTCCTTTGTATGAACACGTAAATGTGTTTTTAA
Source organism: Trichonephila inaurata madagascariensis (assembly GCA_019973955.1). Classification (NCBI taxonomy): domain Eukaryota; kingdom Metazoa; phylum Arthropoda; class Arachnida; order Araneae; family Nephilidae; genus Trichonephila; species Trichonephila inaurata. The sequence continues at coordinate 16,509 of BMAV01027265.1, forward strand.
ATCACAGCTTCGAGAGAAAGCCTTGCCGCACATTTCACAAACATGAGGCTTTTCCTCGGTATGAATAAGTAAATGTCTATTTAAAACACTGCTTTGAGAGAAAGCCTTGTTGCATATTTCACAAACATGAGGCTTTTCCTTCATATGAATAAGTAAATGTGATTTTAAATTGCCACTTTGAGAGAAAGAGTTGTTGCATATTTCACAAACGTAAGGCTTTTCCTTTGTATGAACACGTAAATGTCTTTTTAAATCACTGCTTCGAGAGAAAGCCTTGTTGCATATTTCACAAACGAAAGGCTTTTCCTTTGAATGAACACGTAAATGTGTTTTTAAATCATAGCTTCGAGAGAAAGCCTTGCCGCACATTTCACAAACATGAGGCTTTTCCTCGGTATGAATAAGTAAATGTCTATTTAAAACACTGCTTTGAGAGAAAGCCTTGTTGCATATTTCACAACCGAAAGGCTTTTCCTTCGTATGAATAAATAAATGTGATTTTAAATTGCTACTATGAGAGAAAGACGTTGCATATTTCACAAACATGAGGCTTTTCCTTCGTATGAATAAGTAAATGTGATTTTAAACTGCCACTATGAGAGAAAGAGTTGTTGCATATTTCACAAACGTAAGGCTTTTCCTTTGTATGAACACGTAAATGTGTTTTTAAATCACTGCTTTGAGAGAAAGCCTTGTTACATATTTCACAAACATGAGGCTTTTCCTTGGTATGAATAAGTAAATGTGCTTTTAAATGGCCACTTTGAGAGAAAGATTTGTTGCACATTTCACAAACATAAGCCTTTTTCTTTGTATGAACACGTAAATGTGTTTTTAAATCACTGCTTTGAGGGAAAGCCTTGTTGCATATTTCCCAAACGAAAGGCTTTTCCTTTGAATGAACACGTAAATGTCTTTTTAAATGATAGCTTCGAGAGAAAGCCTTGCCGCATATTTCACAAACATGAGGCTTTTCCTTTGTATAAACACGTAAATGTCTTTTTAAATCACTGCTTCGAGAGAAAGCCTGTGTACATATTTCACAAACATTAGAAACAAGTGAATGTCTTGAATTATCATAGGGAGAGAAGGCCATTTTCCTAATTTCACAAACACAAGATTTTTCTCAGATGAGACTACATAAATATCTGTTTAAAATCTACAATGAAGAAAGTAGGCCTTGCACTCTTGTTCAGAATATCAGATTACAAAAACATCTTTCTGCAAAAAGAAAAAATAAGAACTTCTTGAATATCTGTTGAATATGAAAGCAAAATTTTTATTTACATTAAAACTTATGAAGAAAATTCTGCTGGATATCACAGCTTAGCATAAAATGAAGAATCATCTAAGAAATTTTATTTTCATATCTGGCGAGTTTAGTTGGCTTTTAGATAGTATTTTTGTGGGGAAAAAATCAAAATCTAAAACGTACATTAAATGATCATTATTGAAAATATACCAAAATAATATTTTATAATTACCACCTGGTCAACGAAAACAATATTAAAGGGAACTTAAGGAATATCATGATTCAATATGAATACCTACTTGAAAAGAAATCAAATAGGGTATGTATGGAATCATAGTTCCCAAAAAACAATTAACATGCAAAATTTAATACGGGGGGGGAATTATTACAAGACCTTTATTTTATTTTTTTGATTATTAACCCCTTAACTGCCATCGACGTATGCATTCGTCTTGCGCAACCGATGTGCTGAGTACCCGAGACATATATATATATATATAGACGTCTTTCTGTAATACGATATTCTCTTTGCTGCTATCAGTAAAACTATCCTGAAGGCTTTTGAATGCAATAAAATAACCTTGACAGTTTTTGCGAAGGATTTACTTATTTCAGAGAAAAATTTGCTTATTTGTGCCTTTTCCCAATACACCGCACACTCGTACCTATGTTAAAAAATGGTGAAATTTAATCAGCAATTAAGGGATTAATTTGAATTATTCTAGATTAAATTTTTAAAAAAAGCTAATGTGATACACAACATATTTCTAAACATTATAATACTATATCACAGAAGATTTTTAAAATTACAAAGATATTTCAATAAAGGGAATTTTTAAAATTTTCCTAAGATTTTAAATTTAGCAAAACACTCCCAAACATTTGTTTGATTGACATTTTTTCTATGAACAGAATAATATATATAGAAGAATTCATGCAAGAATTAGCAAACATGGTTACAAGAAGAAAATATATACATTGATATTTCATCACTGTGAATAAATTTAATAACTTTACCTAGGAAATGAAGAGGCCACATGGCAGTAAAACAGTCATAGTTGCAATTTTGTGAATGGCATTGTTCCTTATTCCTTTTTCCATCCATGAACTGTAGTTGTGTGGCAACAAAAAACTCAAGATGTAGGACAACAGATGCATGTTAAGTCTATCAAAGCTAAAAGTTGGATGCAAGTTCAGGTGCTACTTGAGTGTGATTCAAATTCGGTCTATAGGAAATAGCTCGTGCCACTGCGTTAAAAAATTGGGTTTCTGAAACAGAAAACTATGTCATCTTGACGGACAGCTTATCAGTTCTAAAAAGTATCCAAAATATTAATAGAAAATCCAATACAATAATATTAAATTTAATTTCAACTTTACATGAGTGCCTCCAAATAGCTCAATCAACTACATTCATTTGGGAACCAGCTCAGAAGAAATAGAGATTAATGAAGAAGTTGATAAATTAGCTAAAGCCTCTCCAGAACCATGAAATATTATTCCTTGGATTACTTGGAAAGACCTACACACATATTTCAAAAAACAACACAAAAGTAAAAACGAAGAAATATGGAAAAAGAGCAAAAGACATAAAAATTATATTTATATTTCTCATCTTGAAAAGTGGAATAGACAGGCAGCAAAAAATAGAAATACAGAAGTTTTAACCATTAAGTTGCAAGCTAAAAAATTACCATTAAATATTTATTTCCTTTTTAAATAAACAGATTCTCATTTGTGTGCAAATTGTCAAGTACCAGAAACTAGTGAACATTTTATATTAAACTGTATCAAATACAAATAGCAGCGTGAAATTTTGAAAAATTTTATCTTTAACCATGGAAAATGGTTGAATTCCTCAATAGCAAAATGTAAAACAACAGAGCAAGTTCAAAAAGTTGAGAGGAATACTTAACATCAACCAATAGATTCTAAAATTCCAGCTCTAATAGATTTTCAATACTCTACTTTCATCAATTTCAGTTAAAACACAAGTCGATAATTAAAACTACTGATGGACAGTGCAATCACTAGTTGCACGTTACAACTTAAGTTAAAAACTAATCCACATTCTATCGGAGCATAAGATGTTGGCCAAGTCTCCACTTTTACAGTGATATTCACTGTACTGAACTGAACTGAACAGCTCTTGCCTTGCTTCAAAGAGTGAAGTACATAAATAATCTATGAATTAAGAAAATATTTGATTCTATTAGTCTTATCTTGGTTACAACGGTAGCTTCAATCAGGAAAAGTGAAATATTCTTTAATGCTTTTTCAAATTCCACTTAACGGCATTGTTAAAAGAAACCTACTTCGTTCTTGATAAGCACTGTAGTAAAAGGTGATGGACTTCAAAATACAACTATGTTCAAATGATAAATGCAATTTCTCACCTGTATATTAAAGGCCAATTTCAATCAATAAGCAACACACACTATAGGAATCAGAGCAAGTAATTCATTTATTATTGTGTGTGTTGAAATACAATTTCAATAAAATTAAGCTCTCTAGAAAAAGTAAGATTCAAAATTACTTCAGGGATCATCATATTAATGGCTTATGAATACCACAGGTGTGCTTAAGTAAATAGAATTGTTTTTTTATTCTCTACTGCCACATTTTAAATGTAATATTTTCAATGAAAAGGAAAGAAGAATGTCCATTTCCATTTTACTCTGGAGGGAAAATAAAAAATTTCCATGTTACTCTGCAACATTTCTTCTCATACTAAAAAAAATAATCACCTTATTTGTATAGATTTTACATTGTTTTTCCTGTCCAATTACAATGTGAAAAAAATGATACTGCTTCTTGTAATAAAAGTACACAACCCTGAATGATTTTAATGTGCTGAACAAGATTATTAAAAGAAAACAGATGGGCTCTAGTTGCAGAGATATTTGTGTTATAAAGGTGCTCTGATATAATACAATAGATGCTTAATAACAAATAACACTTCATTACATTTTATTTTCAATATATTTAAATAAATCATCCCATATATATAACATTAATGTTTTAGCACCATAGTAATATATTCCCTTAATGTAGTAGAATTTAATGAGAAAAATGCATGCTTTTGAAAAATGATTATGTCATATAGCATCAACTCTGACTTTTATCGAATATCCTAACACAGAGGTGGAGAACCTTTTACCATTAGAGGCGGCATGTAAATTAAGCAGCAATAAAGGAGGACGCATAGGTTGATGTACCTATAAATGCGACTTTTATGAAATTAATATAGTTTTTGTATAGTTTTAACAATTTGGTGCATTATATAGAAATATTATTAAAAAAAATTAAATCCTTATTAATTTATTATTTAGCATAAAAAGTTACAACATAAAATATTTTTGTATTTACAAAAAGAGTAACAATTTGTTATAACATTAATTTTTTAATTATTAAAATTCATAGATACTGTAAAAATTTATAAAATTTCACAGTTGGTACTTTTACTTATCAAAGCGTAGAAATATTTAAAATTTATGGGCTACATATTTAATACCACTTCAAAGAAAGATATCAAAGTAGAATTATTTCTTAATAATTTTAACATTATAAAGAAATATAATAGAAAAATATAACTGACATAGGAACAATTACTAAAATAATTTTAAAATCCCCATTGGAAAATACATACATACATTCATGCCCTTCTTTATTTAAATCAATTGATTTGAAAATTGCTGCAATCGATATAATTAATAAAAGTTCTAACTTTTATGAAGGCTGCACAAGAAATTCATGGAGGTCATGGGTTCCCCTCCTCTGTCCTCACATATCATCTGCTATGCGACTAGTCATTTGACATGGTGAAGGACTCACAATTCCTGAGCCTCCCACAGATTATTTTAGCAGTACAGATGAGGGGGGTCTTGATGTGTCGCATTAGTCAACTCAAGCTTCAAGGTCAGCATGGTGTAAATCTTGAGCATGCTGATGACTTTTCATGTTTTGATGAAAACTTCTACAGATAAAATTACTTAGATTAAATTGAATTATCTTGTTCAAGATTTCGATTTGCCCAAAGATAAAGTAAAGGTATCTGTCTCAAAACCTCAAAAATGGAATCCTCTCAAAGAAAATATCCATGTGACTTTTGATTCACACACGTCATCTGCTCTTTGAATTGTTCCATAAAATAAATAGAAGGTCTTGTGTTCTACCACGACAGTGACAACTTTCTAAAAGAATTTGGTACTGCACATTAGCCTAATGAGAATGGCAGAAGTTTGTAAATGTTATAAAACTGGGAAATTGTGAAAATGGTTTTGTGCTCAATAATGGGAACAAGCTACCACCAATACCTGTTGCACCTGCTGTCTACATTAAAGAAACTTACCACAGTTGAAAATAGCTTTTGGGATTTACTATGGTAGGTATAGTTGGCACATTTGTGTTGATATGAAGGTAGATTCACTGTTGAAGGGCTAGCAGATAAGAAAACTTATTATTTTCTTTTGGGGGGCAGAAAACAATTTTTTTTGCCCTACTAAAAAAAAAATTGGCCTCAGACACTATCTTTTAACTGGGAAATATCAAACAAAACACAAAAATATTTCCTTCTTCATGCATCAAACCTGACCTTACAAAAAATTCTCTAAAAGCCATAGATGAGAATGGACCAGCATTTCATAAAAATTTCTATACTAAGGAAATTCATTTGGGTTGGGGGTTAATAGTAGTACCCCTTTGGATATTCCCCTTAATTTTCCCCCGTGGCTGTCAATTCAGAAAATTACTTCAAATTCATGTTTAGCTTTTATAAAATTTAAAATTTTTAATTTAATCAATGATTTTTTAGCGGTTGGAAAATCGACGCTTCTTCGGTCGCTTTTGTCACTGGGCGTATGGCCCCAAACGCCCCCTTATCTTTTCATACATATTAATGGGCCTGTGGTAGTAGCGTCCTTGCTGGGGGAACAATGTGAATGGTTGAAAAAAGCGGGAAAAAGGCGTGGTTAACTGGGGCCTGGGTTGGGCAGAATGGTGGTGAAGTGGAAAAAAATTCATCCTTGATGGCTCAGGCCTGGCCGATTGGCCCGGGGGGGGTGGGGCTGGGCTGGCTGGAAGTTTAGAGGGAAACAGCATGGGGGGGTTGCCGTTGGGGCTATATACAAACTAAATAATTAAGTTAAATAAATGAAATTTAGCAGTTCATTTGCCAAAGGAAAATAAAAATTTTTGTTAAGGTGGGTTATAAGAGTCAAAAAATTCTCCTTGGTCTCTTAGTATTGTTATGATTATAGTTTTCTAAAAAGAGGATGTATAATTATTTAGGGAAAAGAATAAAAATTTGGTAGCTATTTTTTTTAATTTTTTAAAGGTTGGGGTTTAAATGCTTTAAAGATATCAGAGTTTCTCATACATATTCGCACGAACAATCATGCGAATAGTTTTATTTTGGGTATTTCAAGCATTTTAATATTATTATTTGGGGATATCCCCACACGGACAACCTCTCATGATGGGGCCCCAAAACGGCTGTGTAAATTTCCTTGTTTTCTCTGTCATTTAGAATTCCGGAAAAAAGGGGGATATTAATCTTAATGCGTTCAATTTACCTTTGGGGCGTGTTTTTCCATTGGTTTTTTGTCATAACAACCCAATAAATCGTGTTTTTAGACCATTGTAGTGGTGTGGTTTTATAGTGTTTGGGGGCGTTTTTTTTTTCCCTTTGAATAATACTGCAACTCGACTGCTTTCAAGCCGGGGCAAATTCGATTCAACAAAAACATCAAAAACAAAAGCTATTTAAAAAATTTAAAAAACTGTTAGTCTAAGTCGTGATTAACAAAAATGAATTATATAGCCCCCCGGACCTATGACGATCTACAAAGGGGGTTTTCAGCGAAAAAAAAAGGAATCCATGAGATGTAAATGGGGGGCTATGATGGACTCTCATTAAACCAAATCTGATTATAATTTTAAAAAATTTTTCAAGTGGAAACCAGATTTTACCTATTTAATAGATTTATGTATAAATTTTTAAAGAGGTTAATTTCGAAAAAAGGTGACAGCATAAATTTTATTAAACAAGGTCCATATCCCCAATTTTGCTTTAAAAGGGCATACCCGTTATTTATCACAATTTTGGAATTTTTGGGAAAATTTTTTTTTCTTTTTTAGTGAGGAGTTTAATCATGGCTGCCAATATCAAAAAAAAAAAAAAAGGTCTGGACAATACTAATTGAGGAAATTTAGAGTTAAACCTAACACGATTGATTCTAAATGTTGAAAAATTTTTACTGAAGCACCAGATTTATATTCCTCCTATTATAAACATTTGTTTGTTGCTCAGTTATTTTATGTATTAATCAAATTTTAATTTAATTAACATGGTTTTATTAAGTTTTTAACATTATACTTCACTTCAGTTAGAATTTTAAATTGTTTAAAGTACGTAGCTCTATACCAGCTGTCAAAAAGACATTTAAATTGGTTAATTTGCAAAAAATTCAATATTAGGTAAGCAGGGGTCTACCCCAAACCGAAAAACTTGGCAAAGGGTCTATGAGACAAAAAGTTTGGGAACCTCTGGTCTAAGTGGATGAGGTTTTAACCCTCAATTATCACCCGTTCTATGCCACTGTCTTCCATAGAAGGGGACGTTGTTAGGGTATGCTACTATGTGCGACATTTTTTTTCTTAAATTGAGAGATGAGGATATTTGTAGCAACTTTCTGATCAATTTACAAAATTTCTTTAAGGGAAAAAAAAGCCAATATGGTGAAAAGAAAGTTTACATCAAATTATGAAAACGGAACTAATTTGATAACGGGGGTAATTGCGCCAAGTTCTGCTTGGCGTGTTAAGGATCACGCCAAGCAGCGCTTCTTGTTGCTGGATTGAAATCCAACATGGCGTCCTAGCAGTAATTTAATGGTACACAATAATTTAAAAGAATTGTTTTGAAATACATTGAAATGTATTTAAAATAAAGGATATAGGAAGAGATTGATAGTAAACTAGATCAATCAATAAATAATGAATAATAATATTATCTAATAAAAAGTAATATGTAGTAATAATAGTATTATAAGCAGCATATAATAATCTGAAAATATTATTTTATCGTAATTATATATAATATTTATATAGTACGATTTTAAAACGGTTATTAGAAATAATAATCATATAATATAATTAAATAGTAATTATTAAAAAGAATAATCGTCGAATTATAAAAAAATAAAAATAATGCATAAGAGAACTTGTAATACAAACTATAAATAAACAACATAAGAATAGTTATAAATAATCAAGAGAAATAGTTATAAATAAATAAGGTAATATTTATAAATAAATAAGATAATAATTATAATTAAATAACAATTATAAATAAATAACAATATTTATTATAAATAACAAAATATGTGTAATAATATTTATAAATAAATGCTAAAAGAAACTATAAATAACGAATATTATAGGATTATTACCCATAGTAATAATTGCATTTTTTTTCATTATGAATAAATTAATTACATAATGTATGTTAAAAGTAATTTAGAATATCAATTACATAGTAGTGAAAGCTTGCAATAGGAAAAACTTGTATTGTAAGTTCCTTCAACGAATTTCATTGAACAAAGAACATAAAAAAAAATTTTAAAACGAAAATAAACAATTTATAGCGATAATTAAAAGCACAACACTTATTCTTTTAAGAAATAAATATTCTAGTACTCACTCATTTTAGAAATATCCATATTCGAAAATAGACAATTAAACAGAAGACGCAAGCAATAGAAAAATTACACTGAAAATATTTAAATTCTAACAGAAATAAGAAATTTTTATTAATATCGTCTGAAAGTAAAGGGTTACAGTGGGAAAAAACGAATTAAAGTTATTTCTAATATACGTTATCCCCATGGCAACCACATCGACAGACGATAAAAATATTACGGCAACCATATTGTAATATTATCCCCATCTTGGCGAACATAAACAACAGCTTGGCGCTACTACCCCCGATATCAAATTAGCACGATGAAAACTTATATAAAAGTACATTACCAGGATCTCATTTGTACAAAAAGTGTATAAATAAATTTTCAATACTGATGTGTAGCTTTCAATATTGATAAATTTGAAAAAACAGTATGAAATAGTTGTAACAACCTAAAAAATAACAATACATTTAAATTTTAACAAAATAAATAAATAAATAATAATACACTTTATTTCAGTCATATGAAATTGTTTATGAATCCTCTTTTTTATATTAGGTTACTGCATCTGAAGTTTTTTTCAAGTGAACAAACTGCTCTAAATGTTTAAAATAATGAAAATCGGCCAGCAAAAGATCTGGCAATAAAGCTTGATGCTGCAAAATTTCATATTTTTTTATTCATTTAATTACACAGTTGTTTCGTATAACGTATAGAGCCAATTGTTTGTCATGGCTCAATATTACACTATGACAAAAGTGATGAGGGTACCATTTTTTTTCAATATATTTCATTAATGTACTGTCAGTATAATACAGTTAGATTTGTTTTCACCAAAGCATTCACAGTATCATTTTTTAGAGATATTTTGGATATTCCATTCAGTTCATTTTGATGGGAAAAATCGACAGACCAAAACTTTTCAAACCCCTGCTGTCACTTTTCTAACGATAATAATAATATTCTCCCAAAATAAACGTTTTATACTGCATAAGGCTCTTCCAGCTTTATTACCAAGTTAATGCTAATTTAAAATTTGAAAAAATTGTTTTCCTTGTTAATATTTAGACAGAGGTTTACAATTCTTTACTTATAAGTAATACTTGATTTTTTTCCAATAAATAATGCACAAGTTTTTTAAGTCCTCTCATTTTTTATATTTTAAGCATTTTACTGTACATAAGGATTATCCCAGCCTCTAGGCAACATTATATGAAATGAGACACTTGGTTGCCAATTCAGCACATACGACACACTGGAAATAGGGGTTGATAACTTGGCAAGTTATTAATAGTTAGAAACTGTTGCAATAATATGCAATTACACATTTTATAATAGCCAATAAAAGTCTAAAACTATGTATAGGGATTTGTGAATTTTAAAAGGTTGTTTTATTGTTCTTGGACTTTTCAAAAAATTCCAAGGAAAAACTTGGGTTGCAAAAATATTCTGTACTCCGAAATGCTAGGAAAGGTGAGGGTTCCCTTCCATCCTCTGCAAGTGTTTGATAAAAATAATAGGAATTTCTCCCCGGTAAAATCCTAGATGGGCACACTGCTGTTTTTAACACCATTTTTTTTTCCGCCAAAATCCGTGTTTAAAAAAAATGACGTCATGGACGAAGAAAATCGGGGGTTGACGGTCTTAGGCGCCAAAAATTTTGTCGCCAAGCAGTGTGCCCAGCTAGGATCCAACCGAAAAAAGTATTATACTATCAACCAATTTTACAACATGAAGACATTACCAATTCAAAAAATGTTGCCAAATGCTATTAGCCTTATATCATGGCATTGATTGATGAAACCAGTTGATAGTATTAGCACAAAAAGAAGTAACATATTTAACTGTACATGTGAAGAAAAAAATGGTTGATTTGTCGAATCGGCCGCTTTTCGCGCCGTTTTCTCGCCAAATCGATAATTGCGCTAAATCTGGTAACCCTTCTGAATTTGTTCTTCAGTGAAGAAGTCGTTTTTGACAAAAACGCGCCAAATAAGCGATTTTTCTAAATTTAGCGGAGAAGCGGCCGATTCGACAATTTCACCAAAAATTAACTATATATGTAACTGTACTCTCTAAATTTGTCAAATGATAGGTTGGTGCCAGATGCTGCAATATTTATCCAATAGTGAAAAATTGTGTCTCCATGCATGTACAAATACAACAAACTTGTTTGCCTATACGATATCATTCAGCAATTGAATTGGGAAAATTTGTCAACAGTATAGAACCAACTTAACTCACCTTTAGCACTGACCACACCAAAAATTGTCAAACATCAATAAAAAGAAAAGTACTTAACAGCAAGAAATATAGTCGAAATCAACATCAATAATTATTGCAAATAAAAGAAAAAAGGATAGAGGTGTGAAGAAAAATAGGCACTTATGTTTCATACTATTGACCAATTTCCTCAAATTAAAAAATTGTTGCCAAATGCTGCATGATGCGGCCGATAGTGAAAAGTGGTTCCTCTGAGTACTCGATAACAATGTAGCACTAGGCAATTTTTTTTACTTTTCTAAATTGGTCAATGGTATAATAAGCAAATAATGAAAAATGGGTACTGTTGAATTAATGTCACCTCAGGAAGTTTGGGCAAAGCAAATCCTGTCATTTGCATACAAAATCTGAGTTTTTTAGAGTTTAGATTCACGTCTTGGGGAAATGGGTCAGAACTGACCCTCCTTCCCCTATCTGGATGATTAATGAGCCTTGAGTGGGGACATGACTTAAACTTTCCTGAAGTAGAGGCTGGCATTCGATTGGCTGGGTGGAAAGGACTCGGGGTGACGTCACAGTCTTGGGCGAACCTCCTGGTTTCGGCAGTGAAGAAAATGATTTATGGATGCTGGAACTGAAATTTTGGTAGGTGGAGCCACTGTATGGATGGATGAAGCAAGTGAGAATTAACTCTCTGTTTGGCTGCCCTGAGAAAAATTAAATATTAAGGGGGGAGGCCCTGGTGGGTGCAGCAGAAAGAATTTAAAAATAGAAAAGATATACTTAATAACAGATGAAATAAAACATATAAATTAAGCTATTATGGTTCACTCACTATTAGTGAATGAACAAGAAAAAAGATTAGGGGGGATTATATGAGTCAAGGAGAATTCTCCTTGGCCTCTTGATTTTATCATCCAGATTATAATTTTGAATGTCAACAAGATTTAAATTATTGGTGAATGGAATATCGTTAAAGAATTTCCTGGCGAGATTTTGAATGTATGATTTAAAAGCAGGGATTTTTAAATCCCTATAAATTAATGAATTTCTAACATATCTGCCAGGTCTGACTATGGATCTGATGAGGGGTACGAGCTATTTCAAGAATTTTAATATTGGAATCTGCTGCATACCCCCACACAGGAGCGGCGTAACTAAGTATGGGCCTGAAACGGCAGTGTAAAGTACCTTATTTGAGATAGTCATTTCAGATTTCCGGTTAATTAGGGGAATAAATTAACCCTAAGCGCGCCCCGGGAAATTTATTTCGTGCGTGTAAGATGTGTTTTTTCCAGATGAGCTTATGGTCCAACATGACGCCTAAATACTTAGTACTCTGAGACCAGTGAAGTTGGATAGAGTAAAGTGTGGGTGGAGTGCATGATTTTCTCCTCCTGGTAAAAAGAACAGCAACGGTTTTGTCAACATTAATTTTTATTTTCCAATCATTAAAAAATTTTTCCAGGAGAAAATGCCTGTTTAACGAGAGTGATGGTGTTGTGATTTTTAAAACAGGCAGTTTTACAAGTGTCATCTGCGTAGAGGTTTAACATTGTTTGTGGGTGTGTGGGCATGTCGTTGATGTAGAGATTGAATAAATTGGCCCTAATAAGGAACCTTGCGGGCAACCAATTTTTTATGAAATGGGTGTCTGAGAGGGTGTTATTAACTCTGACCTGATAATATCTATTGACGAGATAAGATTTATGATATGAATGAGAGGGGAGGAAGTTAAAATTGATCAGTTTGTAAATAAGCCCACTGATCAGGCACGATCGAAAGCTTTCTGAATATCAGGAAGACAGCTCGGTGGATCTGCCCCTCTGAAACCCAGAGGAGATTTTTTTTCTGTAATCCTTAGCAGTGGTGTTGATTAGTCGAGAGTTTTTAGTGAAGCCATATTGATTAGGGTTAATAATACTAGAGTCAGAGAGGAAAGTATTGATCCTATTTAGAATAATGTGCTCAGCAATCTTGCTGAGCGAAGATAAGAGGGAAATTGGACGAAAACTATGAGGGAGATTACTTGGTTTACCAGGTTTTTTAATCGGAAAAATAATTGCAGTTTTCCATTTTACTGGAAAATGCCTAAGAAATAGGATCCTGTTAATTAGATAAGTTAAGATTATTAATGCTTTAAGAGAAAAATTTCGAATCATTTTATTAGTGACGTTATCTTTACCTGGAGTTTTTCTAACTTTTAATTTACTAATGTAAGAAAAAACTTCGTCTGGGTCAGTAGGAGGAATGGGGGAGGAGGGAGAAAGAGAGAAGAAATTTTCCAAGGTATTCGTAATGTCAGAGTCAATCGTGGAGTTGTAGTCATTAGGCCTGGTGTTTTGTGTAAAATTATCTTTAAGTGTGATAGCAATCGCATTGGCTTTCTGTTCATCAGTTATTGCGATGCCAGAGGAGGTGTTTAGTGCAGGAATATCAACGCGTTTGTGTTTGTAAAGTCTTTGAATATTCCAGAAACTGTTGTCTTGTGTGTTGAGAGCTAAAAGTTTGTTTTTCCATGTTTCTTGTGAGTGTTTCTTGAGCTCTCTTTTAATTTTAGCTTGCAGTCTGTTAGTTTCAGTTTTGTAGGCTGGATTTAAAGTGTTTTGAAAGAGTTTACGTGCGCGATTTTTAAGAAAAATTAAGTCTTTGATGTGATTTGGGGTGTAAGTGTGTTGAGTAGCTGTGATTGGCTTAGAGGAATCCGAGTGGGCGGAGCAAATGGCTTCAGTGAACTCAGCTATTTTATTATCGAGAGTATGAGGGTTTTTGATGCTTGCATAGTTTTCTAAACGGATATTTTTATTTAAACATTTTTTAAAGGAATGCCAACAGGTGGTAATTGCTCTAGGATTGTCTTGATGGATAGGGGTGGAGAAAGAGAAATTTAATAAAACAGGGTTATGATCGGATGAAAGTTCGGGGAGGGAAGTTATAGAGTACGGAAAGTTAAAATTATTGACTAAGGCTATGTCTAGGGTATTTTGAGAGTTATAGCCGTAACGAGTGGGGGTATCGGGAAAAATAATTTCAAAGTTAACGAGATCACAAAAATTTTTAAGTTGGGTACCTCTGGTAGAGTTATTTGAACAATTCCACGTATTGTGTGTGGCGTTGAAATCGCCAAAAATCACACAATGGCTGTTGACTTGAAGAATGGTTTCAAAATCGAGCGTAAAGAGCAATTTATCAGAATGATGGGGGAAAATAAATAAAATAATGCTGACAGGGTCAAAATTAAGGGGGGTTTATGGTGACCGTTGTCCTTCGACATGATAGAGATTAGGAACAGGGGTATTAAATTGGGAATAGATTTTTTTAAAAAGGATGAGGGTGCCACCGGAAAACTTGCCCTCCCAACTCGGTCATTTCTGTAACACTTGTAGTTTGCAATGCTAAAATTGTGTGTTGGTCTCCAGATGTGTTTCCTGCAATAAAATAGCATCGGGGCGTACTTCTCTACGAAGATTCTAAAATTTTTGAATTTATTTAGAATGCCGTTTGCATTCCCAAAAAACCAGACTTAGGCCAATCAAGGGTCGACTAATCATCGTAATTTTCGAAGATAGCCTCTACTAGGGCGCACAATTCTCTTTTTTTAGCGTCTTTACTTTTATTTTTACTGTTTTTGTTATGTTGGGGAGGTGGGGCAGCAAAGTTCATGGCATTAATTTGCACGGTGAGAGCAGTTAGGGCTTGAATGATTCCTTGTAATGATTGGGTGATTAAATTAGCCGGGTTATTAGCAGAATTTGGAATAAGAGGTATCTGAGGGGGGGAGATAGTAATACTATTGGCCTGAGTCTGGGAGGAACCGGCGGAATTTCCACTGTTACCTGTCGCCATCTGTTGAGAGGAATGTGAATTAGGGTTGATAACATTACATTTCAGGGCATTTGCGTAAGAAATATTAGGACGAACAATACTATTGACGACATTGGAATATGTATTTTTACTATTAGGGTCATTAGCGCCTTTTTTGGGCTTTGGGAATTGGGGGCATTTAGCATAATTGGCCATATGGCCGTAAACTTGGCAGTTGATACAATACATATTATCAACCCTTTTAATTTCACATTCCTTCGTTTGGTGGTTAAGTCCGCATTTAAGGCATCTGGGTTTATGGTGACAATTTTCAGCAGTATGATTGAACTTATTGCATGAGTAGCATTGGGTAACACCCTTGCTCTCATACCCGTCTACTCTTACAGAAAGATAACACAATTTACTTAAATCAAATATTTTGGAGTTAAAAAGATTACGGGGGAGGGTAACTAGGAAAATGGGGAGGGGTTGTTTGGTGATACGACCGGTGAGTTGAGAAACTCTTTCGATCGTAAAACCAAGCTCTACAAGTTCTTCTTGAATGTTAATGATGGGGGTATCACGGGGTAGGCCTTTGATAACGATTTTAATGGGGCGATCAGCTTTTGCAGGGATGACATGGAACTCGTAGTCGAGTTCCTCTAAGTAGTGGATTAAATTACGTTGCTGTTCAAAAGTGTCCGGGGTAAAGCTTAAGGTATTCACCTGTAAACACCACGGACAAAGACATTATCGGTAATTATTTTCATTTTGGGTGATATAGTTTAGTTGAACTTTAAGCATTACTGGGGGAGATTCTTAACAGGTTGCTGGGGGGTTTGGGGGGATTTTCTCGAGGAAGCGGTGGTCTCAGTGGAAATCCCAGTCGGTTCGATAACAAGATTTTAAATTTATTTCTTAGGTCTATATTAAATTTTTGTTGAGTAGCACAGCTTGCAGTTTTGTTAACTTTAAATGGTCGGCGGCGTGATAAAACCGTCGTCATCAGTATCCCCTTTCCCTTTTTTGAGTTTTAGATGGCACAGAAATTGAGTCATTTTCATTTAAAGTTATTTGAGATATTACGAATTCTTTGAGGGGAGCTAAGAGGTATTATGATGAGGGCAGCCAGATAAATCACAAACAGGAAAAGAGTTAAACTCCCCTTTCCGCTAGATTTAGGGGAAAAGGGTTTTATCCTGAAGTTCAGTCCTGGTTTTCACTACATAGGGATCATTTTCATCAACTGTGCCGAATCTCCTAATCGATTCCAGAGAGGTTTCAAGTCCTTGAGCCAGAAAGGTGAATTTCTGGATTTCCGCATTCAGAAAGATCCGTCTCTGGCATTGAGGAGACAGGACGGGAGTTGAGGGCCTTGAGGGGGTTCTAGAGTCCATAATCGCAGCGGTGTCCAAAGTCATGTCCATGGTCAAAGTCCGGGAAATCCAATCGATATTTGTAGAAAGTAGAAAGAAATCAATCTACTGGATGTCGCCCTACACTAAAGCTCTGATAAAAAGCTATGGGGCGACAAAGGGTCAATTGCCTCCCAAAAACTAATATACGATCTGAAGTAGAACACGAGGTGTAGGTACGGAGCAAGTTTCTCACACGACCTCACTAGAGCACGCCAAGATCCGATCAAAAAACTGATTCTTACAAAATCTGACTGATGAGGCTTTTCTTTAAGAAACATTTAAGAACCCTTTGGGGTACTAGAATACAGAGTTGCCAGATATTTACATAGAAAAGTAACATGAAGAAGGGGAAAAAGCAGCCAATCAATTTTTATCTGAAAATTAAATATCATTTTTTTAATTTTGTAAAACTGTTTTAAAAAATACTTTAAAATGCTTTAATTATTTAAATCATTTAAAATACACTCAAATTCTTCCTGCTCGGTATCATGATCAGCTCTGTCTTTTTTATAGATTTCTGAATTGTAATTGAGCATTTGTGGTGATGGAATGAAATCAACGCAGCAAGTCTTTCTTCTAAAATCATTTTGATTCTGAATTGAATCTATAACAGTTCGAGGCACATTCGATTCCTTATAATTTTGTCTGTTGTCGTCACTCTGGAAAATACCCTTTCCACAGTGGCATTACTTATGAGTAGGATGTAAGCTTTAAAGCAAACATAGTTAAAATCTTAAAAATGGATTTCCAAATGCGTCTTTTATGTTAAAAATGTGACACCAAAATAATGCTCCATCATTTTAAAGCTCAGATTCAGAAGGAAAAACATTTTGTAACTGTGTGTTAAAAATTTGTCTCCATTGGTTCTCCAGAACATCTCATTTAGATTGGTCTGCTAATTCTAAAGGCAAATCAGAAAAGAAGGACGATTTGAATTTTAAAAAATATCAGGGGGATTCTTTATCTTTTTTAAAGTTACGCAATTTGAAGGGATTGTGTTTAAAAGTTGCTCACACGATTTCTTGAGAAAATTATGACATCTTTGATAAATTTCTTTTGCAGATTCTGTAGAAATTACTTAACGTTTTTTTGTCAATTTATTTAAAAATACGTATCCAAAATCAACTTCTTCAATCGGTAAGAAAATGCTTGGTAAACTCAGGTCAACTTCGAGATTTACACATTTAGGGTAGGTTCCTCTTCTTAGAAGAGTCTCTCAAGGGCCGATCCTAGGGTATCGGCCGCCCTCGTGCAAACACCTAATGTGCCGCCCCCTAGAGAACTTTTCATAGTTTGACTAATACTTAACGTTGACGTTAAAAAAATCATCTACTTATATAGGAATAAAAAATAAAACACATTAATAATAACTCAAATAAAATTTGAATTGCAGAACTTCATTTTTTTGGTCAGGAAATGAGTTATAATAGCGACAAAATGCTTTAAAAAATAATAAACTCTAATTAATTATAAATGCAAAACAACAGAATTTACTCAAAAAATACAATGGAATGAAAATAAATACTCTAAGGCACAAATCTAGTGAAACCAAAAGCATATAAATCAGTCCTTCTACTAAGACTAAGTAATAAACTATACCCTAAAATCCGGTGTATAACGCGCACTTTTAACTCAATAAATAAGATCAAAATTTACGGTTGCGCGTTTACACGCCGGGTATAAAAATGAGAGCTTTAAAAATACAAAAAAAGATGAACATGGAAAAATATCAGACATCGAAATACTGTTTCTTTTTAAAGAAATAACGTTCTCTGTGAACTTAAAGGGTTGTAATTCTGAAAGTACAGTATTTTTACTAAAGCTTGGAATAATATTCGAATAAAGGACTTCAAAACACAAGATTTACGCACATGCAATTCAGGATTCTTCGTAAGAAAGGGTGTGCGTGTTATACGGCGAATATGTGTAGGGGCACGTTATACGCACGTTTTACTGTAACTATAAAATAACTTTTTTGGCTTTCTGAGAAGCAAACTTGTTAATAGTTTCGGTTAAATCAGTTTTTTCTGAGATTTCGGATTCAATTGAAACTATGGCCAAATCTGAAAGCCTTTCCTGTGTTATATTATTTCTCAAGTAATTTTTAATTTATTGAAACTTCTTTCATCGGAAGCTACAGAAACAGGTTAGGTTAAAAAAATTCTTATTGCTAGAGTGAAATTGGGAAAACTGGGAATAAGATCATTTTTCACTATAATTTCTGATATCTCAGTTGGCTGTTTTTTACCAGGAAAAATATCTTTGAATGAAGTTATTTCATTGAAGAGCTGTATACCATCTATATCTTATTCTGGAATTTCTTTTTTATTTTCTCTTATTGTTCCAGCAGTAAGTTTTTTTTTCCCTTTCAAAAATTCATTTGAAAGTGGATTTTTTACCAAGGGGTCTTTTTAAAAGTCACGTTTTTCCCAAATTTTTTATGTTTCTATACATATAAAACATGTATTTCTAACTGCGTCTCCCTCTTAAAATTGGATCGATTTCAGGGGAAAATTACACTTGCTGTTATACTCTTTATCTTTTGATTTTTCCCTAAATAAAACCCCCTAACAAATTTTCCCTTCACCCGAAAATACTGTTGTACTATACCCTGTTAAATACTGTATCTTTTAAAATTTTACTTAAATATCACATTTCTTCATCAAAAACACAATAATACCCCAAGGGTATAAGGAAGTTTTAAAAAACGTGCTCATGCATTCAAATTGTAACGGCGATTCAAGCGCAGGGTATAAACATACCCGAAGAGGCGGTATCCAAAAAATATATATTTAAATTCGCCTCCCGCAAAACCCCCCCGGATATGACCTTAAGGTTAGCTCCCGAGAAACTATTTTTTAAAAATTTAAAAAGGGGGCGTTGAAAAATGATAAAAGGGTTGGGTATGACATACCCTGCCCCGGGAAGTGCCGGGTTAAAATTTGAGAAAAATCTCTGACCCGATACTTTTCTATATCGGTATAGTTAAAAATTTGGGGAACCCCAAGTGGAGGTTTTAACCAGTTCAAAATACGCCAAGATCCCCAAAACAGAGTGATTTATCATTTAAATGTGGCTGTCGTCTATTAAATCTGGCTACGCCCGGATTTAGAGCAACACAAGTAAAAAAGGAAAAAAAAATGGTGGAATGTGGTTTTTCCCCGCAACATAATATAGCCCAAAATAATTTTTTAAAAGAATCCCAAAAAATGAATTTTTGTCCAGTTTGGGGCTTTTTTTTGAATGTAAAAAATTTTTTCAAGAGTTTTAGAGTAATAATTTTAGTGAAAACAAAGAGTTTAAAAAAACAGAAAGAAAATTGTACATGAAAACCTCATAAAACAGTTTTTTTACATTTATAAATTTTTTTTTATATGTACAGTTTAATTTTCCTTGGAAAAGTTGATTTGTCTTTTAAATTTGGGAATTCTTGTTTTTTTAAATATAAAATTTAAAAAATTATAGAAATCTGAAAAATACTATTGAATATATAAAAAAAGTTTTTTTTAAAATTTTTTCTCTTATCTTCTCTATTTTTACATTTTTTTTGATTTTTTTTTACTGTATATCTTATACTTTTTTTTATATTTTATTTTTTAAAAATTTTTTTTCAATAAAACTATTTTTTTGGGAAATTTTTATAATAATTTTTTAAAGGGAAAAAAATCAATATATGATTTATAAAATATGGTTATAAAATAAATATTTTATATATTTACTAAAAATTTTATTTCAGTAAAATTTTTAAAAATTTTTTTCATTATTATTTTTTTTTTTTTTTAAATTTTTTGTTTTTTTTTTTTTGTAAAAAGGTTTAAAATAATTTTTTCCCTTTAAATTTGGGTTTTCCTTCAATAATTCACTTGAATTGAATTATGCAAGCATTATCGAAATTTTTTTAAGCGGGGTTTTTATTATTTTTTAAAACATGTTTTTAAAAAAAAAAATATTTTTTTCCGGGACTCAATTTTTTCCCAAATAATTTTTTTTTTTCCCTTTCCCTCAAATTATGTCTATTTTTTACAGGATACACTTGATCATCTAATTTACTATTGCAATCCTAAAAAATTTAAATACTTTTTTGGTAATTTTATTTACATTTTTCAGGCGTTTCAAATTAAAAAAAATTTTTTGTCAATTTTTGATTGGAAATGTTATCTCTGTAAATTGTTTTTTAAAAAATGACGATAACGAAGTTGGTATATCATTCTTCTAAATGCCACACCACTCCACATTCACTATAGGGAGAAAAAAAGTCAAATTCAAATATTATAACCCTTTGCATTCCATTTTTCAAAATTTATTTCTTCAAATACAAATGCAGTTTTAATGTTATTCTTAAAAATGCGGGTATCTTTCCCAAATTTAAATTTTTTGGAATATTTCTAAAAATTTCAATAATTTTCTTTCTATTTTTTTTTTTTAAAAAATTCCACAAAATACACATTAGTGTTGATATATAATTTCTAAAATTTTATTATTAAAATTTTTTTCAATTTACTCTTTTTTTTTAAATTTTTTAAATATATAAAAATAGTTTATATCATCAAAAATTTATTTTTAATCAATATTTAATGATTCGAAATGTTATCTCTGTAAACTGTTTCAGAAAAAAGACGAGATAACGAAGATACCAGTGGCGCACACAAAGGGGGAGTCGTGGGGGGGGATCTGGCCTCCCCCAAAGCCCTTGATTTTTTTCCGATTTGTTATAATTATAAGTATATAATAAAGAAAATTTTATTAAATATATGTTATTAATGATTAGGGTTTTTTTAAAGCTAATTATTTATTCAATAATTAGTTTTTAATGTGTTTTTTTTCCTTTAAAATCGACAAAAACAAAAAAAGCATGATAAAAAATGGTGAACTTTCAACCCCTGAACCCCCCCCCTTTAAAAATTCCTGTTTGCGCTACTGGAAGATACTATATAAATTTTTTTAACTGCCCCACATTCCATATAGGGAGAAACAGGTCAAATTCAAATGTTATAATCCTTTGCCTTTCGTTTTTTAAAATTTATTTACTCAAATACAAAACCCAGTTTTAAAGTTATTCTTAAAAATGGAATTTTTTCTCTTATCGAAATTTTTTTAATATTTCTAAAATTTTTTTTAAAACTTTTTTAAAACTCCCACAATTTTATTATTAAAATGAATGCTATTTAATTTTTTAAAGCTCGTCTATTGACCCCCGACATCGATTTTTGCTTGCTTAACAAAAAACAAATTCATCCATTTCATTAATTTGGATTTTTTCCCTTTATAAAATCCCAAAATAAATGAAAACAAAATTTTACAAATTTAAAATAAATATGTACCTTCTTCTTTCAAATTTTTTAAAATTAAAAAAAGTTAATTATTTTAAAAATGATTTAAATTTTTATTTTTTTTTAAAAATTTTAGTTACCCCACAATTTTTTATTTTTTTTTTTAATTTGAAACGGTCAAAATTTACCCCATGGCTTAAAAAAGATTTCCATCCTTTCTTTTTTTATTTTTCCTCTAAAAATCAAACCTTAGGGGAAACAATTA
Organism: Trichonephila inaurata madagascariensis; assembly: GCA_019973955.1. NCBI lineage: Eukaryota > Metazoa > Arthropoda > Arachnida > Araneae > Nephilidae > Trichonephila > Trichonephila inaurata. Next base: position 38,426 of record BMAV01027265.1, read on the forward strand.
CCCCCTTTTAAAAATAGTCCCTATATTTAACTATGCGTCCTTTTTTATTAGATAAAAATTTTATTGTTCAAAAATATTTCCCTATTAAAAATGGCCCCTGTTTCTGATAAGGATTTTTAGTTGCCCTTTCCCATTCCCTCCGGTCATTGTATGCATTTCTTCCGCCTGTATGATCTTTCCGACAAGCAACGATCTTTGAATCTGGCCTTAAAAAAAAAAGCACCCATATCCGTTTCTCTTTCTCCCTCTCCCCCCCCCAAGAGGTTGGAATGTTTCCCCGTTTCCTTTCTAGGTATTTTTGCGTAAATTTTCAAATAATTAAGGGGTAGGTTCACGAAACGGATTTTAAATCCCCCAGTAATGTTAAAATAGGTTTTTTTAAGGGAAATTTATAAACATTCTATTGAATAAAATGTCCAATTTTTACTGAATATTCTTTGAACCATAATACAAAACTTTAATTAGAGCTTTTATAGATAGGATTTAGTTATTTTAAAAAAATTTTTTTTTGAATTAAAGTGTGTTTTTTTTAAAAAAAGTGAAATTTTATTATGTTTAATACTATAAATCAAGTCAGAATATTTTTTTTTTAAAATCCCCTTTACTTAAGTATGTATTAGAGTGTAAATTTTTAATTTCAAAGTTATAAGCTGTTAAATGCAGTAGTTTAGAAAAAAATTTCTTATATAGTAAAAAAATTAGTTTTGAGAAAAATGGATTTTAGTAAAAACTTCTTGTAATTAATGCATACCAGCTCCCCAGCTTGAGTTTTTTTTTTTCTTCTGCTGGTATCCTCTAATATACATTTCTTATGCCTTTTTTCCCTCTTGCTTCTTTAGAATTTTTTTGTAAAATGTCATAATTTGTTTTTTGTAGTCTCTACCGATCAGCTGCTTCGATTGCTCGAGCTGTGTAAAACCTGTAAAATATACCTAATTTGAAAGCATGACATTTAGTGATATTCCCTTGATTGGGGGGCAATAGCTTCCAGTTTTCCCATTTTTTAATTGTTTAATTGCACAAAAATGTTTTTCGGTATCTGTGACCATACTATAAATTTACATTTTTGTTACATTTTTTGTGTCTTACCATGTAAGCATTTTGAAAGGGAGGTTAGGAGTTGACACATTTTTGATACAATTTGAGCGGGGTTTTGCCCCCCGTACACATTTTGATACTTGTAACTTCTGATGGCAAAGTGTTCTGGTTTTTTTTATACTTCGCCTGTTGTAATTGCTTGGTTATATTCACCATGTATCTTCGTTTGTTGGGCACAGACCATGTTGTGGGATATGCATCTGTGATGCTTTATGCATTAAAGCCCAAATGGCTCCTTCATTGAATTAATATTATCGGTATTGTTTCTGATAGCCAATCCAAAAAACGCTGTAGTTTATCAATTTTAGGGTCTGTAAGTCTACCTGATCATCAATGTTTTTGTCCTTAATTTCTTGCGTTTATTTTTTTGTTTTAAAGCTCGTAGTGGTCCCCATCCGTTTCTTGACATGCCAACTCCAGTTTTCAATACCTGTATCTCCATACGGCTGCATCTCGTTAACTGCTTTATATTTGGGGAACCATCTCCCAAAAAATTTGGTGTATCCAAACCATCAAACTTTCAGAGCGTTGGAAGATTTCGATGGCTCCTAAAACCCCATATTTCCCCTGTTTCCAAAATGATTAGCCTTACGTTCTCATTATGCATTTTTTTGGGGGACTTACAAAATCTTGATAAAATTGAAGCATCAAGCACTTTGTCTTATAAACACTTGTTGCAATGACAGCACCATTCGCTATGCCCAGGGCCCCAAGTACCATCAATAGCAACTGGTATATCAAATGTCCGTTGACATCTTTGGCTTTTTAGCTGTAATTTGCATACTCACCGTACCATATCTCTACAGCTTATCTAACCCTGATTTTTTTTTATTAAATCTTTGCGATGGGTTGGGTAAATTCATAACTCCACACAAAACTTTAAGGAAGACTTACCTTTTACCAATACATCTCTTACATTAAAGCCTGGTTTTTTCAAAAACTTGATTTTTTCCATTACAGAAACCATATATATCAGTATTTAGAAATGTTGGCTGAATCCACAAGTTTCACAAATTCTGTGGCCAAGCCTTGAACTTTTTTTTAAAAAAAATAATTGAAATGCTATTTTTTTGCATTTTTTTATACAACAGATATTTTTAAAGCTTCAGACAATAAAGTATTATTTATAATTACATTTAAATTTCCATTTTCTTCAAAAAAATTGCTGTAATCCATACAGGATTTTGCCTCTTGGGCTGAAGCAGAAACATTCAATTGTTAATGGTTGATTCACTTACCTTCAGTGAGTGCAAACAAACTTTCTTTTCTTAAAATTCCTTTTTTTAAAACATGGCAGTTTTGAATAAAATTTTAAAAAAGCAAAAATTACCCGGAAATATATTAAAAATTTTAAAATATTTAAATGTGGGCAAAAAAACTACTTAAATATAAAGTTCACCCAAAAAGCACGTTTCAAATAGTAAAAAACATTTTTCTTCCCTTATTTCTTCTAAACGTTGGTTCAAAATATTTTTAAATAAAAATTTAAAAAATGGGGAAATTGGGGCTTACAATGCAGAAAAAAAGTTTGTTTACATATGGTGGGCGTGGCAGGTGGACTTTGACGGGTGGAAGACATTTTCAAAAATTATTAAAAAAACTTTCGTAGAATGATAATTTTGCATCATTAAACGTAAAAGTTCATATTTTATAAAAATGGGAAAATGAAAAATGGTTTTGGGTCAAAATTCGAACCTACCCCCTTTAAAAAAAAAGGTGACTTCAAGCTAATACTTTATTTGATGGGAAAGGGTTTACAAGATTTAACAATATTTCAGTAATTTAACCAATTTCAACTGCAATTAAAGACAAATTACAATTTAATTAGTTTGACTATCGATGTAAACATTAAAATAAAATTGCATTTTTACTTTGGAAAGATATTTAAATTCATGTGTTTCCTTAACCCACAATTTTTCTAAAAAAGTTATTATATATTTAAAAAGTTGAATAACTTTGCATATTACGTGAATTAGCTCACATTTTTACTTTCAAAAATATTATTTATCTTGAAATGTTACTAACTCAAAAATTAATTTGTCAGCCAAAACTATTCAGAAAAAAAAGATTATGTTAAAAAGAAAAGTGACGTTAAAAAACTTTCAAACTGTGTTATTCAAACATTACAGTTTTTTATTTTTTTGTAGGATAATGCGGCGACAAGGCTATTATCCCATTATTCAAACATAGTTTAGCATACCTACTGAACAAAATAGTTGAGTAAAATTGCTTTTATGTAATTTTGCAAGAACAACGTTATTTTCGCGCGTACATCACTAAAATTATTAATTTTCTCATACATATTATTCTCTTGCTTTATCATCACATAAAAATATAAATTGTGCTAAATGTTACAATACTTGAAAACTAACTGCACACACACAATTATTAAAAAACTGATTTGATTAGACTTTTGTTTACATCGCATCCTAAAAGCAATACCGAGGGTCAGTAGCACACAGGAATTTTTCGAGGGTCCGGGATCGAAAATTCACCAATCTTGTATCATGTTCCTTTTGATTTTGTCGATTTTCGGGAACAAAACACAGTAAAACAGTATTGAATAAATAATTAGCATTAGTGTAAAATTAATCATTAATAACAAATACTTAATTAAATTTTACGTACTATATACTTAAATTATAATCAATCGGAAAAAAGGGCTTTTGTGAAGGGGCTCCGGACCCCAGGGGCCCTCACGTCAACGCCTCTGTTCATATCAAATATTAAAAGTATGCTGCTTTTTTAATAATAGAATTGATATCCACACAAATTTTTTTACGTGAGTGTAATATGCAAAGTTAAGAAAAAAGAAAATTAAATAACTGGTGTTATCCTTGTATTACTGAACTGCAGTTCAAAATTGGGAGAACCAAGATCATATCCAATTTAAAAATTCATATTTGTATGTGATTTGGAACCAGTTGCTTAGTTCTCTTACACGGTAATATCGCCTTTAATAAATAAGTTGTGTGCACGCAGAAATTTATAATTCAAAAAATAAAATTTTGAAAATATATTTCTATAATGTAAAACATAATAGTAATCGAAGCCGAAGCCACTTTTAGGATAAAGGGCGCAAATAATTAATAGGGTAAAAAGAAAAAATATTTAAATTACCGCCTACTGGGAGTGGAATCGTAGAGAAAAAGATTTCTGCCCTCATGAGAGTAAAGGTGAGAGAAATGATCTATGGGAAAATAAATAAATAATAATAATAAAACATCGGTTTTGCTGGTATAAAACAAAAAAGTTTAAAAGGATCCTTGTATAACTGAAATGATTTTTAATAAAAAAATTATCTTTAGATTCTTCTTTTTACCTGTTTACACTTTACAATATTTAATTTCTATAACATCTAATTATACATACTTTTCTCAGGCAGTAGGCCTTTGACCCTCATGGGCTGTTGCGCCACTGAGTTTAGTTTAATATTCATAGGGTAGAAAATGGCCAGTTGTCATCACGTTCTCAGTGAAATATAAAGCATCCTTTAATTGCAAAAGGTCTCATTTTTATATAAAATATGAAAATAGAAAATTCGCATACCTAAAAAATTTCTTTCTACGACAGGTATTTATACCAAAAAGTACTTACTTAAGAGACTTCGGATTATGTATCAGTAATACTAATTTAAAAAGCAAGTTAAAATAAAGGTCCTCTCTCTCTCTAAATATATTGTGCATACACATTTTAAGGAAGAATCTGCATTTGCCTACATTATTTTTCTGAAGTATGAAATACTAAAATAGTTAATCAGGCTTAATTTGAGTATTGGTTTAATTTCGTAAATACATTACATCGAAAACAACCTATTTATTATTTGATTTATAATTGCTGTACTGAAACAATACAAATTTCTAATCATTCGTTAAAGTGGAATAATTATATGAAATCAAATTATTGATAAATTTAAAGAAAATTCATATAAGAGAATAAAATGTTTTAATGCAATTAGCTATATTCAAATCAGTCAATTTATTTTTGAAAATATTTCCAATTTTTGAAAAATATGTAAGAGATCAAAAATATAAATAGCTTTTATGTGTTTTTTAATTGGCTATATTGTGAAAATTATATGTTCTGTTATTGATCATTACTTGAATTTTATTTTAGAGAGTTTTTGAGTGTTCAGGAATTGAGACTTTCTTCTTTTACCCTTTAAAATTATTTTATTTTCTCACACAAGGATAAGAGTATTGAGAATTTAAATGAATTTTTTATTTGAATTTATTTTTCTTCTTATTTTTTTTTTTGCAGATAGGAAAGTTTAAAAATTTTGCGCCTTTTTCTAAGTAACACATAGTTATACAAAGAAAGAAAAGGTTACAAACTAAAAGTAAATTTTTTTAAAGTGGTGTGAAAATTACTTAACATTTCGTTTTTCAATTGTAGTAAATATATAAAAAGTATAAGATTTCATTTGTTGTAAACGAGAGGACTTTTTAAACAAGTGAAACAAAATTCAATTAATCCAGTTCAAATATAGCCGTTATTCACCTGCAAAAGGGAGGCAAATAACGGCTAGTATTCTGTCACTGAACAAAAGTCGTAATATTTCTTATTTCATTACTAGTTGAAGGTATTTAATTAAAAATGTAAGATATTTTACAATGAAATGATTGGTAAAAAAGATTTCAAAGCGGTGATTCTTCAATTCAAGACAAGAAGTGAAATTTAGTAGCGAAGCGGCAAAAATAAAAAATAAATCATAGATGAATAAGATAGTTTTCCTGGTATTTGTGAGACACTCCCGTATTCTTGACAAAAGAATACGGGAAAGTCTTGATCTTAAAGTCTTGAATCTTTAGGACCATGTAAAAATGGTAGTATAGTTGTTGACCATAAAACGGACGTTTACTAAACTTAAACTATCAGAAGAATTTTTATCTTTAGTTTTGAACAAAAATAAAAAGGTGTTCATATTCGCAAATGTTTCCTAATTAAAAACTTTTTTTTCATTTTGAGTATTATGAACTGATGATATTTATGTTATGTATTTGTAAAATATTGCGAATTTGCAACTAAATATTTAAATGATAATAATTCTTTGCTTTTGACAAAAATTTATTGACGAAGAACCTCGGTCAAGTGACGAGGACGTCACATAACCGAGTAGCAATAAAAAGGGCTGATTGCATATAACAATTAAAAAAGACCGCCTCTTTTCCCCCTACAAATTATTATAATTTCGCAAAATATGTGTTTACTTAAATTTATAAATACGGTCACACAGATAAAAAGTTGCATTAACTGGTACCGCAATTCAGAATTACGATATCAATCTACTATCCAAATTCAAATTTATATTTTTTACGGTAGTGATTCACAGAGCCATTCCCTTGTGGCTCACTTTTTGATAATATTATTTTTAGTTAATTGAAGTTGTCCTGCGGAAATCAATAATTCAAGAAAATTTTGAAATGGCTTTTGTAATTAATAAAATACTATATTAAGCTAAAGCTTCGAACATATGATACATTTCTGTGTTGTAATTAATTCTCCTCAAAATTGTACAGAAATCATGATTATAAATAAAGTAAATAAATTAAGTAAATTACTGCAAATGAATTCACGTTTTATACGCAGTCAATAATACTGAGAAATTTTTAAGGAATAAAATCACAGATCGGGAAGAACAGAAACGTTTTTGTTTTAAACATTGTTTACACTTATCTTTCAGGCTGAATTTAAATAATGGTTTAATTAATTTATTCAAAGAAATCTACTCATTTTTAAAAGTTTAGTTTTTTAACGCTTTAAAATCAGTAGCTTTCATTTTCTTTCTTTTATTCATTAGAAAACTTCAATTTTTGACATTTCTGCAATACATTCCCGTGCATAAAAATGTATTCTCTCGTGAAAAATTCTCTTATTGTTACTTATGCCACCTGATAGACAGTAACCGATATTAACATCATGGCAAGGGGCTAGATTTATGCCTGTCGTTTTAATCAGCTTTGAGCACCATACAGGTGACAGTACGATTTGGCTCTATTCCACCTCAATTTTGGGGGTGATCAGGGAACTCCCATTTCTTTTCCTCTTCCACCAACCTCACGAGAAGACTTGTAGCTCGACGGCTATTTAGAGTACCCCCATGCCGCAAAGGCACTCTTCATTTAGAAGTATCCATGCCTTCTCCGGATTTGAACTCAGGCCCAACGGCACAGCAATCAGCACCACTAACCACTATATATTTCATATAAAATGTATCATTCATGGAAAAATATTTACATAGGTACTGGAAACATTCTAGCCTCGAGTTCTTTTCCATAACCACTAGGCTAACGCAGCCACTATAAGGAGTTAAGGAAAATTAAGTATTTAAATTTTTAAAAATCAAAATGTAAGGCATACGTAAAAAACTCGGACGATGTAGAATTTCCAAACATTTAATAAAACATAGTATTTTGTATGTACTAGCATAAAATGAACAGTAAAGTAAACAAACAAATTTGAAGCATTTAAAACGCTTTTTACAAAGTTTGTTAACATATTTTTGTATTAATTATGTTTAGTAGAAAAAAAGCATTTGATGACTTAATAAACGAGTTTTAAATTTTATTTTATCAAGATACTTGAATAAATAATTTCATCATGAAACTCACATCAAAATGAAGCACAAAATTTAGCCCCAAAAAAAAGTGTCAAATTTAAAGATGAACACAAAGATTTTTTTTCCTTCTTTAAATTCATATAAAAGAATTTTTAGGATTCTTCAAATAATACAAATTAGGATATTATAAGAAAAAGCAGAAAGAGTCATATTATAAATTTCTTTAAAAATTAAGCATTATATCCTTGTAGAATTTAGATATTTAATGCACATTTTACCAATTATTGAATTACATTTACGATTAATTGCTTTCAAGTACTAAAAAATAGTTTAATGTTCGAATCAAATGGACGAAGCAATTATATTGTAATGATTATTACCTAAACGAATACACGAACAAATTAAAAGTTAATTTATTATTTTTCTGTTTTTGTGACCTGTGAATTTTTTATCGCAAAAGATTTATTTCTATATGGTTGGCTGAATAATATTGAACATTGAATTTGTGTGTAATTATGTGAAGGGTTTTGTCATTTCAACACCTGCCTGTAATGTGTTACAACAAGTATATCTGATGTGTGTGTTTGGTCCCACATTTGTAGTATAGTATTTTAATTATACAAGTAATTTTTTTTTTCGAGATGCGCCCATCACTTCCTAAGTTATCTATTTCAGTGCGTATATCTATTTATCAAAATAATAATATTACAATAATAAACCAAGTGACTTCAGTTCAGAATCCCACACATATATAAGTTTTTAATTTGGGTAGGAAATGATCTCGTAACTATATAAATATGAAGAACTGCGTTTTTCAGTTACAAGGGGTGAAATCATAGTTCGTTCTCTTTTTAACTTGGTTATTAGAGTTAGGAATTTAAAAGATCATTTTTCATTTTAACTCAGGAAACTATGATTTGATTGAAAGCCCACATGTTCGTATTCATGACCAGTAAACTCTTCCATAAACCAAAAATAACACTTCTGTTGTAAAAGCAAAATGAATTTTAAAATTACATTGGATGGACAATTTTTATTCCCTAAGAAGATAATCTATATGTTATATTCCTATATAGTTTAGTAATCAATAAAGTCTCTTTTCAAAGTCAGAACAGGAGGGAAGACAGTCGTCCACATTCCCCATGATTGAGTGTTTTATTACTGTTGAGAGTTCCATTGGTTGTGATAATTTCTAAAGGAATAGTAATTGCTTGATAATCAGGACTTAAAGGGAATGGATTCTTTTAAGACGGAAGAACTTTCTCTTTTTCATTTTCTTAGAGATTCTCAAACTTATATTTCATTGCAAAATCTTGGTTTCTCACTTGCTTGTAGCAGATAAAACGAGTATTTGAAGTTGATGAGCATATTTATAAATAAAAAGGCAAGTAAAACTGCCTAATGAAATGTGTATAAATATATTACATATATATTTAGAATACAATTGCATTTTTTTATTGTTTTTTAAGTTAATGATCTATTCTGATTTTGATAGGAAATTTTTAATAATTTTTTGTAAGCAAAACATATTATACCTTTCCTTAAATGCTATTCAGTGAGAAATATTTTGATGAGTTTACACATGTACCTTTCCATGAGAAATATTTTTCAGCCAATTTAGATAAGAGAAATTTGATGATTTTCATTTGTAAATTATCCATGAGGGCATAATTATCTGAATAGTGAACACTAAAACACTTAAAAAATTTCTAATTTCTTTTACTTAAGGTTATAAAGTTATTTATATCTTAATAAGAGATTGCGGAGAGAATACTAAATAAAGATTGTAGATTCTATATTCCATGATAGACGTATCTAATAAAAGAAACACCCGCCTTTGTCAATATGTTGTAAAATAAATCTTTATATAAGATTAACTTATAACAGAAGAGAAATATTTGTACTTATAACTTTTGATCATTGTTTTCATGGCATTAAAAAATATTTTTGTTTACTATTTGTTGTTGTTAATGCAAAGTTATGTAATTTATTCTTGCTAGAGTTCTTTACTTGAATTTGATAAAGCTTTTGCAGACTTCTGAAAATAATGAATAGAAGCAGCAATATTTCTCAATAATGGATTATTTTTTGATTTCGTGATATTGTTTTATTTTTTATGTTTTACTTATAGAAAAAACACAATGAGAAATAATATATTTCATTTATGAATGAATTAATATAATGAATTAATCTGATTATGAGAGCATTTTTAAATATTTTAGATGCATCCGTTATTAGAAAATATCAATTTATTTGATATCAGCTCATTAACTCAGTGTTTCTCAAACTGTGGGGCGCGCCCCCATGGGGGGGGGCGCGAGCATATCGAAAATAAAAGGTTAAGAAAAATTTACTGTAATGAAAAGAAACAAAATACTTTCTGATATAATAAAAAAATACAGATTTACATTGATATGATTTATATATATCATCTGGTGAAAAAAGGTCATCAAAAATAAAAGATTCTATTTTGAACGCTCATTAGCTATCTTTGATCCTATAGCTAAATAAAAAAAATAATTTGTTTGCTTTGCTGTAATCCTACGATGAGAGATTTTTTTTTATTACGTTTCTTTTAGCAAAATATTACTTTTTTCCTGGCTTTCGAACTTTACTGTTATGGTTACCTGCATCCCTTTCTTTTAGGAAGTTGTAAATTATATATAATTCTGTTGCGCTTTTTTTCACAATGTGAAAGAGTTTTTTGATACATGGATAAGCACATTGAGCACTGTGAAGGATTAATTGGCCAAGATTTATTTTTTTATGAGTTTACTGAAATATATAATACAAAAATCGTTAATTCTGGGAAAACTGTTTACATTTGTTACAAATGACGCCAGCAAGAGAATCCTCTAATATGACAGTCTTAATGGGGGCCCCAAAATGAATTGATAACATGCTCCTCCATTTATGGGGCAAAGGTTTTTTAGAATCTTAAGGTACTTGTTTAGACCGAGTTCTCGGCACGACCACTATTTTCAAAATATTTTTCTTGAACATGCTGCATTTTCCTCCCTATGAATAACTTAGTGTGGTTTTAATTGTGATGTTGTATGACTGATTATGGTTTATAAATGTAAATGAGCATTGGGCATCTGTGATCTTTCTGAAAGGAAATTGAAGCTGATCAAACAAGGGAAACACTTGCTGAAATAATACATATTAATCATGTTAGCGAAAGTAAATTTGAGAAAAGCAATAAACATGAAACGAAAGGGAAAATTTTCAATAGCTACATTAAGAACTTTTCAGAAAATATGAAGCACAAACTGTACCGCAAAATGCACTTCACAATGTCAAAAAAGACACAAGCAAGCCAACAGGATATTTGTCACGTCATCAAGGATATTAAAATTACAAAAGTTACAGTTTGCTTGTGCAAATAGCTTTCCTGTAATGTTAGCAAAACTGTCTACGATTTGTGTCTTTTATTAAGGTCACGCACATTTTGGAACAATTTAGTTCAGTTTTTATTGGATATTTTCTCAAATTATGAAAGACAAATAGAAAAATCCTTGAAATAGGTAAGTATATTTTCTCTTAGTTAAATTATTCACTGAAATTGTGATTTTTATCTTGTATGTTAAAAATAATTATAAAAAAAGAGGTAGGGTGCTTCACTCCCGCGACCATTAACGTTAGTATCGAGGTGCACACCTGATCCCGAGCTTTTCTCTCTTTTAAATATTAAAAAAATAACACAATTGTTATTAATTAAATTTTATATTCTTTTACGTACTTAACATTTATTCTAAATGCTAATTCTGCGAGGCTTAAAATTACAGTTAATTCAAAACCGTTTATAATATGAGTATTCATTTCAATAAATCATTTTTACATTTTTGTATACATTGTCATGCACTTGGTTTTCTTTACTCTCCTTACAATTAAGCTATTATATCCAAGAATAATGTATTATCATTTTTTTAAAAAATAAACTCGTGTTAAGAGTGGGTACTTCAGCCAGTATAAGAACAAGTTTAATAATTATCAGTGACTTCCATGGGCTTGTCTTGCAGAGCAAAGTTTTTTTTCAAAGGAAGGCTAAAAGGGTAGAAATTGACACTCAGAGTTATTTTTTGATATTTAGCTCAGATCTACATATTTTTGTCTTCAAAGTAGCCATCGCATAAAATCCGGATTCACAAGGTATGCTGTTAAAATGTTAATGGTATGCACGAAATTCTTTTGTTTTCAGTGCAGAAAATTCAGCATCCACCTCTATCAGAATTCAAAAGAGTGATTTATTACAAAAATGCCTTTAATTTCGTCACTGGATGTAAGATCTCTTTTCGGCAGTTGAGAGCCTTCTGAAGTATTTTGAAATGGATTCCTAACCCATTCGTAACTTGCTATCAATTTGCCCTCGTCTGTGTACTTGTTGATGCTTTTATTATCGTCCGAATGCTCGCTGTGATTTAAAATATATCTACTATTTTGTTTTAACCCACTGCCGTAAATACTTAATACCAAGTGAATTATAATTAACGCGTGAATTATGAAATGTACATTCAAGAGATTCGGTACCTAATCGATTCCGCCAAGACTGACTAGAATTGTACGAAGTACAGCATTTTATGTTTTTGTGCAGACGTCTTTTAGGTTGCCTAGACTCACATGTACGTTCGCGAGGATGCAGATAATGGATATGATAAAGAGCAGCAGCATAGATTAGGCTATTTTTTATAATGACATTTGTACTTTTTAGAAATGGATCTTGATGGAAATAAATCTTTTAATTAAATATTATTTCTCAATCTGTTTTCAATTTAAAAATTAGAGAGAGAAAAAATAAAATAATTAACCTATTACTTAAAAGTATATATATATATATAATTTACTTAATATATATATTACTTAAAAAGGAGTAACATATATAAAAATTTAATACTTATCTTATTAATACTGAGAGATTAAGTACAAGTTTAATAAGTATTAGCGACACTTCCATGGGCTTGTCTTGCAGAGCAAAGTTTTTAGAAATTGACCCTCTGGGTTCTTTATCTATATATTTAGCTGATATCTATATTTTGTCTTCCTAGCAGCCACCGTATTTTTGCAATATGTTCCCATTTAAAAAATCAGAGAAAGGAAAAATTACATAATAATTTTATCCTATTACTTATTTTTTGAAAGTAACACATATACAAAATTTAATACTTATGTTATTAATTTGTACGGTTTTATAATTAAGATCGTGTATTGTAGTAGCTTTAGCGTCAACGGGCATGTGGTAAAATTTCGTATTTGTAATGTATAAGGGGGCGCGATAAAATTAGCTTGATTGAAAAGGGGGCGCCAGTATTGAAAGTTTGCCGAGAAACACTGCATAACTGAAGAAACATTAAGATATTTTTAACAGAAGCAGAATTTTTGCCAAGAAAAACTTCCACTCAATGTGTCTATTTGTGGATATGAAACCTCAGCAAATAGGATTCAGCCGAAAGTTAGGTTGGATGTGGATATGCAAGAAAAATATGAATTTAAATGTAAGGAAGGTAAAAAAGTTAAAAACATGTACAGATGATGGAAACGTTTCATAAATTTTATAGATTTTTCAAAGTTAATTTCAAATACCAGTACACACAGTACACACACACACATATATATATATACACAGATAGCTATAGAACCTAAAATTATAACTATATATATATATATATATATTTGAAAAAAAAAATTGAGTTTTCATATCTAGGGTTTTAACATTTAAATTAATGATACGATTTTTTTTATAATACATATACGGTTATTTATGTGTGAGTAGGGCATTGTTCCTATTCAATAATTAAAAGGTACTTCAGTATCAATGTATCAGTTCAAAACCCCATGAGAGCTGAAGTAATATAAAAAAGAGTAAGTGCTATTAAAATATTTGGTATAGATGTCAAGGAACAATGTAAATGTGCATGTAGAAAATTATACTTAAAAATTTAAATTTAAAAGTGTAATTTTGAAAAAAAAATCATGTGTGATTAAAATTATTCATTCACTTACGTAAGTTTCGTAATCAACAAAACTTTTTTAAGTTTGCTATTTTTTGGTTTATGTTCATATGATATACGTATTAACCAAATATTTTTGAAACAAGGGTTTTATTGTATTATTTTAAAAAGATATCCTTTTCAAGATGAACCCAACATCAAGCACTTTCAGAACGTAAATTCATATACTAGATGTTTTGTATTGATAGTATGTTTGTCATCAAACTGCAAATTAGTTTAGTCTTGGATCAATTGAATATGTTCCGAAAAGAAGAGGACAGCAAGAAATGAGTTGGGCTACAATTGTAGACTTTTATGCTCGGCTGAGAGAAGTAACAGAAATCTTTGATTCTCATCACGATAAGCGGCGGAGGGACCAGGTGAGGATAACAATTTTTCTTTGTAATAATTTATATGTTCGCTGCGTAAAAATATATTTCGGTTCAAATATGGTGTGTTTCGGGAAAAACAATTCTTTTAGACGAACATTCTTGACAAAAAGAAAAAGTATAAATAAAAGTCGAAAAGCAAAACTATGACCAAGTTGTACTCGGAATATATTGTCGATTACTAAGATATAGAAATACGATTTTTGATTTATTTTTAAATTTGAAAATTAATGTTACAAATAATATTTCTTATATTGCAGGGACGATAAAGAAGGGCTTTTGGTTGATGGGGAAAAAAAGAAAGATCTTTGGCCTCGTATTGCTAGGCACTGCAATCCAGAGACTTCAGTAATATGTACGGACAGCGCAACTCAATATCATAATGTAAATAAACTATTCAACGATGCATTCCATAAGACAACCAACCACAAAAAAGGGGAGTTTGTTAATGAAACTAATAAATTAAATACAATAAATCCATTGGAAAATGAAAACTGGCATTTTAAAAAATCAATAATCAATAGAAAATCCGAAAAGTCTATAAGACAATATATGGCATTGCATTTTTACCGAAGGACGCGATTAAATACACTGAAGTCTCTGGACGCAAAAGTGCAAATGTTTTTAGAAGACATATCTTGGGTTTTTCCAGGATATGGAAAAGAAGGCCTACAGTTGAGAAAAATTGAAGTTCCCATTGTAGAATCCGAGGACATTTCTGACATGATGCCAAAGACGTGTAATAAAATCTTACTAAATGGTATTACATTTTATATATTTTTTAAAAAGACTTGCTGCCATGAAATAATAAAGTACTCTTAAACAAAAACATTATTCATTTCTTTCAGCCTTAAAGTGATGATGATGATGAGAGTTCCTTTTGTCATTGATGAGGACGAGGAGATCCAAATTGGGAGAGTTTTTAAAGAAAGACTTCTGTTGGGGAGGAAAAACCGGTAAACATTTATTTACAT
Source organism: Trichonephila inaurata madagascariensis (assembly GCA_019973955.1). Taxonomy (NCBI): domain Eukaryota; kingdom Metazoa; phylum Arthropoda; class Arachnida; order Araneae; family Nephilidae; genus Trichonephila; species Trichonephila inaurata. The sequence goes on from BMAV01027265.1 coordinate 53,433, forward strand.
ACTGATGACGTATTAGGAAAAGTACATTATTCATAAACCAGCTTTAAATTTCAGGAAATTATGGCTGAAAAAGAAGATGAAGTATTTCAATTGAAATCAATAGCATTTACCAGAGAAAGAATTATTGCGAAAAGCTCAGGAGAGGAATTTACAAATAATCAACGGCCTGTCACTGAACGCGTAACACATCAGTAAACAACCACGTGATTCCTTTTTAATACTTGTGATAGCAACACAAATATCTGTTCATTTACCATAGGTCGGGTTCTATTCAGGCTCAGCAAGGATTGACTCAATACATCCCTACTGCAGTGGGTCGATAAAATGAGTAACCAGCTTGCTTGGGGACTTAAACACTGGGCTCTCGTTTCAGACCCCGACCCACCTGATCAGAACTTCTGCTCATGCCTCCAGTGGCAAAGGGCAAGTATACTTGGATGGGCACAGGGGCCTGGCCCTCATAGGCTGTTGCACCTCTGAGTTTGAGTTCTACTAATTGAGATGGTGAAATCCATCTGCAGGTGAATTTATGGAATTAAAACTTTTAATACAATTTCGTATTTTCAAACCAGGTCGCTTTATTCAAGAAATCTACTCCTTTTATAAGTTTAAGTCTAATGCTTTAAAAATCCAGTCCTTTTCTTTTTCTACTTTTCTTAACATTACGTTAGAATATTGCATTTCGACAGATTTCTGTATGCTCACTTTCCGTCATACAAATCTGCATTCTGGTGGGCATAATTTTATATGTTGTTTAGCTTTTCATATTAATTTTATATTTTGTGCCATAAGATATTTCTACAACTATCTTTCTTACGGGGTCGCAGCCTAGTTCGAGAATTCTGACATCCATCATTATGTAGCCAGAAATTCTGTAAGTGCTTTACTTATGAAACAAACGGTGTCTCAGAATTGTGAAATGATGTTATGTGAAGAAGTTGCAAGACGTTCCAGCTGAGATCTGTCTTCATTTCACTTCATATAAATTATAAAGGTATTGCAAGAAAAAAAAACCATGTTATTCAATTTCAATGTGAAACAATTTGAAAAACACTCCTGTAATGTTTTAATTCCTGTATTTACATTCAATAAACATTTTTAGTTCTATTAATTAGATTGTATATCACTATTAGATTTTAAAAATGGTGAATATAATTTTTCATGAAACATTAAAATAGAGGCAATTTTTTTTCAACAATTATTTAATCAAGTAAACATTTATCTTTTTCATCTCTTATGCGTAACACTTATTAAATATAATTACTAGACTTACTTTATTTGAACAAATTAGTTTTATAATAGCATTTTTTTCTCAAACTAGATTAAAATAATCACGCATATTATACTCAAAAATGCTCAATATTTTCATTGATTTTGAAACAGTATTTTTTAATTGTATGTAAAGAGCAGCAAAAGTAATTTTCATGTGTTGATTAATTGGCTAAATTTTGAAAAATAAATTTGATTAGTTGTGTTGGTCATTACTCGAACTTTATTTTAGATTATCATTTTCAAAATTTGACTTTTCTTAAGAAGACTCGGTATTTTCGAAATGATTAAAATATCGTTTTTTTTTATATTTTTATTTAGTCATATTTTTGCATTATTATCTTTCTAGGAATTGATATGTCCGGTTTTGTACGCCTAAAAGTGCAAAGCTTTTTTGATTAAAAGAAACTAAGCGCTATTTGAAAAAAGAGAAAAATAATTACTACAAAAGAGGAAGATCATTACATATAAAGCAGGATGTTCCTGAGGGCATTACAATAATGAAATTTTGTTTTCTTTGTGAAATGTGTGCGGGTAATATTTTTTTAATTAGGCATTTTTACAAAATAATTTCAGTTCTTATTCATCATATGTTTTCATACAGGTCTAACATATTTCAATATTATGTGAAGCAAAAGACTTTAAAAATTTCCGTCATGACAGAAAAAATTAACACTTTTTCTTGAGTTTTCTTGTGTAATTAATATTCTCGAAAAAAGTTATCATTTAAAAAATATATACATAAAGTAGAAAAAATACGAAAAATTAAACCATTTTTTAATAAAATATATAGCTAATGATCTAAAAAGGGGTATTTTAAGTTTTATTTAAGCTTACAATAATTATTTTTTAAAACATACTTTAAAATAGTTTTTCTCAGTTTGTGTTTTTTCGATACATTAGAATTGCATTCAAAATGCTAAAATTTTACCAATCCTTCCATTTTTTCCTGTGTGTTAAGATGTAATACAATGTAAAAAAATTTGGGACCATTTTGCTGTAAGCTGAATACTTTTTTAAAAAGAAGTTAAAACGTAAGGGAATATTAGCTTTTTTAGTTGAAATTTACTTACATATAAACATTTCATTGTTTTCCCCTCCAAAACTAATTAAGAAGTTATTGTTAAATCGATCCCTAGGGTTGTTTTAAAACTTCTTAGGAATACTACAAAAAATTAGTGAATACAGAAAAATAAAATTTCCCACATTATTTTAAGAAAATTTGTTTTTAAAATTATTGTGAGATAATAAATACAAAATTTCATCTGGTAACATTTTCTTGAATAGAGAGGAAGTATTATATGAAATACTAAAATATAATTTTTAACATAAATAAAAAAAATATATTCAAAGGTGTCATTTCCCTTTAAATTTTTAAAATATATTATTTTCTTATGAATATATGCATATTAAGAATTCAGAAAGAGCCATAGATGTATTTTTTATTTTTATAATGGTAGTACACGATATTTCTAACCAAGCAGCAATAATCAAACAAAAAGAAATTCAAATTTTACTGGTTGAGGGGTAAAACTACAGTATTATTGACAAAAGAAAAAAAAAAAAACCAGAATTTTTGTATGAGAAATAAAAATCAGTTAATTTTTTATTTTTACAAATCTAAATACATGATAATTTTATAAATTTTTCTCATTATCCACAAAAATTCACCATACTATATTACATTCTGATACTTTAAAAACTTGGTTACATACATTATATGACAGAATCACGCGCGCGCGATTCGATATGCTATAAATCATACTATGTATGATATTCTAAAATAATAAGTTTACCAATTAATTCACATTTTGTTTTAATAATTTTCTTTGACTAATTTTTTGTCTTAAGTTCTAAAATCAAGAAAATTCAGTAATCATATTACACACATTTGCTGGTCTATAAACAAATCTAAGAGTAGTAGCACAACATTTTTTAAAAAGTGGCTATGACCTCTGAAAAACTCTTAAAATGCTTGTTGATGAAAACATTCATTCTTGTTTTGCAAAGGGGAAAAGTGCTTTCCTGAACACATTTTTTTTTTTAACATTTTCATTTAAAATTTTGCAGTTTTGTTATAATATTCAACCTTTATTGTAATAAAATATTTTTTAAATCATTTTCCGAGTTTTTGAAGATTTACATGTTTCTAAATGTTTATGAACTTTTATTAGAAGACAGTAGTAGTTAGGAGCACATAATTTTTATTTAATCATTGTCTGAATGCAATTAATTTCACTTTTACATGGATATTTACATAAACTATGTCAATTATAATTTTTGCTATAATTGTAGTTGAATAGAGAGGTTCGAATATTAAAATGTAAATTGTACAAAATGGAAATCACTCATTTCCGTGAAAAAAGAATTTTGCATCTTATATCTCACGTTAGGGAAAATAAAAAAATCGATATTATTATTTTTACACAGATGTGTATATATATATATATATATGTAGGGGAAAAAGAATAATAAAATTATGTAGGATTTGAAAAAGACATTAGCCAATTGTTCAGGGGTTTTTGTTTGGTTGTTGAGTGAGTGGTATAAAAGTACTGAATGAAATGTTATTTAAGATAAATATGTTTATCCTAATGAACTATTGATTGATCAATTTCCTGTCGTTCCAAAGTATTTTTAAGAAAATAATAATGTGAAAAAATAAGTGAAATTGGGGGCTTACAATGCAGAAAAAAAGTTTGTTTACACATATGAGTGGGCGTGGCAGGTGGACTTTGACAGGTGATTGCAAGACATTTTCAAAAATTATTAAAATACTTACACTGCACGTAGAATGATAATTTTGCATCATTAGAAGCGTAAAAGTTCATATTTTATAAAAATGGGAAAAATGAAAAATGAGTTTTTGGGTCAAAATTCTGAACCTACCCCCTTAAATAAAGAATTGGCTGATCTTCAAGCTAATACTTTATTTAGATGAGAGGATTTACAAGATTTAACAATATTTCAGTAATTTAACCAATTTCAACTGCAATTAAAGACAGAATTACAATTTAATTAGTTTGACTATCGATGTAAACATTAAAATAAAATTTGCATTTTTACTTTGGAAAGATATTTAAATTCATGTGTTCCTTAACCCACAATTTTCTAAAAAAAGTTATTGCATATTTAAAAGTTGAATAACTTTGCATATTGCATTAGTTAGCTCACATTTTACTTTCAAAAATATTATTTATCTTGAAATGTTACTAACTCAAAAATTAATTTGTCAGCCAAAACTATTCAGAAAAAAAAAGATTATGTTAAAAAGAAAAGTGACGTTAAAAAACTTTCAAACTGTGTTATTCAAACATTACAGTTTTTATTTTTGTAGGATATGCAGCGACAAAGGCTATTATCCCATTATTCAAACATAGTTTAGCATACCTACTGAACAAAAATAGTTGAGTAAAATTGCTTTTATGTAATTTTGCAAGAACAACGTTATTTTTCAGCGCGTACATCACTAAAATTATTAATTTTTCTCATACATATTATTCTCTTGCTTTATCATCACATAAAAATATAAATTGTGCTAAATGTTACAATACTTGAAAACTAACTGCACACACACAATTATTAAAAAACTGATTTGATTAGACTTTTGTTTACATCGCATCCTAAAAGCAATACCGAGGGTCAGTAGCACACAGGAATTTTTCGAGAGGGTCCGGGATCGAAAGTTCACCAATCTTGTATCATATTCCTTTTGATTTTGTCGATTTTCGGGAACAAAACACAGTAAAACAGTATTGAATAAATAATTAGCATTAGTGTAAAATTAATCATTAATAACAAATACTTAATTAAATTTTACGTACTATATACTTAGAATTATAATCAATCGGAAAAAAAGGGTTTTGTGAAGGGGCTCCGGACCCCAGGGGCCCTCACGTCAACGCCTCTGTTCATATCAAATATTAAAAGTATGCTGCTTTTTTAATAATAGAATTGATATCCACACAAATTTTTTTACGTGAGTGTAATATGCAAAGTTAAGAAAAAAGAAAATTAAATAACTGGTGTTATCCTTGTATTACTGAACTGCAGTTCAAAATTGGGAGAACCAAGATCTATCCAATTTAAAAATTCATATTTGTATGTGATTTGGAACCAGTTGCTTAGTTCTCTTACACGGTAATATCGCCTTTAATAAATAAGTTGTGTGCACGCAGAAATTTATAATTCAAAAAATAAAATTTTGAAAATATATTTCTATAATGTAAAACATAATAGTAATCGAAGCCGAAGCCACTTTTAGGATAAAGGGCGCAAATAATTAATAGGGTAAAAAGAAAAAATATTTAAATTACCGCCTACTGGGAGTGGAATCGTAGAGAAAAAGATTTCTGCCCTCATGAGAGTAAAGGTGAGAGAAATGATCTATGGGAAAATAAATAAATAATAATAATCTCGGGGGTTTATCTCCTTTAAAAATTTAAAGGGTAATGATGAGATAAAAGAAATAATAGAGATTTAGGGTAGTAAGATATGAGAGATTTCTCGATTAGATTCTGTCTCAATGTGTTGACTACATATTCTGCATTGATTATACAAAAAATGTGTATTTTTCATATATAAATAATTATTTTTTTTGTACTGGCAAAAATTAAAACTATGTTTAATTTGATACCTGTGTCTCGTATTTGAAAAAATAATTTAATTTAGCTTCGAATTTAAATAATAATTCTTGCTTTAAAAAAAGGAAAAACCTTTTGAAATTTAACTTTTTTGACATACACACAAAGTTTTTTTTTATCTGATTTTGCGGTAAAAAAGTTAAAAATGTGAATTCGAGAAATCGTTTAACCTACCCCTTAAATTACACTGGTAATACTTTCAGAAAACATCAGCATTAAAAAAAAGTCGAATGTCAGGAATACGATGTATTACTACGCGGAGTCATTTTCTGAGGAGAATTGTATCACGCACACACATATGGTTGCTACAAACCGGTTTCTTTCAAGGATACGCCTTGGCAATCGACCTTCGGCTCGAAAAGAGGATTTGGCGGTGGAAAATCCCAGCCCATGTTACTGAAGTTTTCCCAGAAAGGGATAGAAGAAATTTCTAAAAACAATGTAAGTATACCAATTTCAACCGACCTATCAAGCTTTACACTAAAAGAAACATGCTATGAGAAGAAACAATTGAAGAAGGAAAATGATGTAATCTGGAATGTAAAACCAACTGTAAAATACAACTACAGGCTAAAACAAGATATATATATATATATATGTAATAATTCCTTCTAACATACTTTTAATTAACTCTTTAATGATCTATAAATAATCTTTTTTTTTAATTCTTAGGTTTAAAAATAAACGTTGTAATCTTAATCGTAATCGGCTAAACCGATTGCCGTAGCCCGCGCATTTTAGCCAATCAGATGCCCAAAGGAAAAAGTCTATTCAACGTAATCGCGCTCTCTTTCTCTGCTTGCCGCCATCATGTAAGATTGTAAATACTTGCTGCTTTTTTGTTTTTGTGTTGTGTCCTCCAAAATGCCGCTGTCAACTGAATGTGAACATAGAATGTAATTGTGCTTCAATCTGCTGATGCGTGCTCATAATAAAGGAGGTAAAGCTATCCTGAAGACTTCATTACTAAATCCAAATTGATAATCTTCCACTTCGGTCAACACTACTTCAATCTTTTCACCTCTTTTTCTTCATTATATTACTTAAACTTACTGATGTTTGTCAAAATAGTATATTGCCTTTCCCATGTGTGTGTTTTATTTGGTACTTATACCAATACTTTGTAATTATGGCAATCCTCGACATCACCGAATTGCAGGAGCACAGAGATTGTAAATTACAGGTACGAAAAAAAAAAATTTCCATTCATAAGAAAGTATTTTTTAAAGAATGTTTTTTTTTCCTTTTTTCTGTGCTACTTTCTGGCTTGTATGAAAATTAATATTCAAAATCACTTTCAAGAAAATAAATTTATCGAGATAAAAAAAAAGAAAAACTGTGCAAATTTTTGAAACAAAATCGAATTTAGCTCACCAAATTTTTAAAAGACAGTTAGGCCGAGCGTACACATTTCGCTAGTATATAAATTTGACATTTCTTTTTTGTATTTTCAGATTTTTCTATATATAGATGTTAGGGTAGCAGACTCAAAAGGCAGATTACCACTGAAATTAGCGGTCAAGATCAATTGCCATCGTAGTAGACGACGGTCTATAAGCAAATGTATATCATCTCTGACCTTACCTGTCTGAAGTACATCAGAAATTTTTAATCTATTTATAATTTTAAAATTAAAAAGTATTTAAAAAAGTGGTGAAATATTTTAAAAATGAAAAGTGTTGAAATATTTATCTGTAAAAGAGTTGGCATGGTATCGGTGACTTTTTGTCTTTACCCACTTCGGATCCTTTTCAAAGCCCCCCCAAAACCCGCC
>BMAV01027267.1:0-11340 GCA_019973955.1 Trichonephila inaurata madagascariensis
TCCCTTTGGGTTTAAAATTTTGTTTCCCCCCAAAATTTACCCCCCCCTTTTCCCATAAATAAATTTTTAATTCAACAAAATTTGATAAATTAAAGACTTTAATTTAAGTAAATCAGCGTATATAAACGTCTTGCTAGTCAAAGGTTAATTGCCCCGGACGATATATATATGTCATTTCAAGTACGACCCTTTTCTGTGCACTGCTATCCATGAAATTTCGAAGGCTTTGGAAGGCCATTAAAGAACAATGAAAGTGTTTGCGGGATTACTTATTTCATAAGATTTGCTTATTTATTCCTTTCTCCCCAATACATCACATACGCTCTCCTAAGTGGAAAACGGTGGCATTGGGGAGTTAATGACGTAACATTTAACCGGCAGTTAAGTGATTTATTATAAACCGTATAAATTATCAAGATAAATGTTAATTTTTTTATATAATTTTCCCATGGGATCAATGGTAATTATTAAACTTGTTCTTAACTTAGTATTAGACAGCTCAGGATGTCCACTGAGCTGAGCCACCATTTGACCTTGGCTCAAAATTACGAGGTCCATCAAAAATGGCCCTCACATTGCTTTAGAGTGTGACTCAGTAGCTCGAATGCAACGGGATATTAAAATTTTTCATATAGATGCCTAGAAAAAAAATAATATATTGTGAATTTTTTTTTAATGCGATCCATTCTTTTTTCATAAAATAGTTTTTTTAAAAAAAATTAAATCACAATAAGCATTAATTTAATAATAGGTAATAGCACGTTTTATATTCATTGCAATAAAATTGAAAAACATAAAATAAAATTAGGTAATATTGGGAAGGTAACAAGAAGTAAATTATTAAAAAAGAAGGAAATCTTTATTCAGAATCAGAACTCGGATGTCACATTGAAATCATCAGTGTGCTCGTTCGCGTGTTGCCAAAGTCTAATTGTTGCCATCAAATTCTAGACCTAACGCTTTTGGTCTTTTTTTATAGGGATAATTCTAAAACTTTGCTCACCTATCTCCAATTCATTACTTTGATAAACTGAAAAGTCGAATAACAGTGGCTAAAGGATTTGTTGATTCTGCAGCGCTTCATAGAACGCGACAAGAATCTCTCGTTGTGTTGAGCCCGATTAATGGACATTGAGATCATGTCATAAAATATGGTACAAAAAAAAAAAAAAAAAATGCATGAGATTTAAAAATCTGTTATAGTATGTCATTATTTATTTTAATTATTTTTAAGGCATAAAGATACATTTCGGGTACACACACATACACATCTTGTATTTCTTCAACAATAAAACAGAATTGGAGACATTTACAAAATAATTACTTCTCAATTAATATAATGCAAATTCTTATATACAGAACTATATTAGATTTAAAATTCTTTATTCAGATCATAATTTTTACAAGTCAAGTTTATACAGATATAATATGCTGTTGATATTTCAAATACCCTTGAAGCAGGAAAGCCTACACCAAGTCCACTGGACCTTTCCCATAATAATGTCACTCACCAGGTCTTGATCTTCGAACAACTGCCCCATGGAAATGCCCCAGCAGTCTAGAAGATGAGCTAGAGAAGCAGGGAGAGAGCAGGGACAGATAAAGAAAGACTTCACCTCCTGCACAAAGGTCATACCACCAGATGACTGCTTCTAAAGAGCGCCAAGGCCGTCCGATGAGCCCTGGAAATCCTGCTCTGTAGAGATAGGCCAGGACTCTTAACTGCGTACCAGTGGTGAGCAGGAGGGTTTCGCCAAGTCAAATTCATTTAAATGAATTTCTAAATGAATCAGTGACATGAAGTCAATTTTGTACAATGTAAGACCCTGGTCTCAAAAGGGGCATGGGTTAACATAACCTGATTTTAAGAGTCTTAATTCAGATCATTAAATCTACGGAAATTTGTGTGGGCAACTGGGTTTCAAAGAACCCTTAATCCCGTATGTGGTAAAAAGTATATTTGATGGCATGGCTTTTCGTTGAGGGTGTACTGCAGGGATATTGGACGAGCGGTGGCGGATCATTGGGTGGGGCTTCGAGGCTTGGATCTTGACATCTCGAAAGATTTTCTGGAGAGAGGAATTCAGTGGAGAGCGAGTCTTCCTATTGGTTTCTAGAAAATGAGGATAATGGTTCAAAAGTGGCTGCTCATGTGGGGAGAGGTGAGTGTGAGTGGTGTTATGACGTAATGTCCAGAAGGGGTGAAAAATTTATTTAGTCGAAAAAGGCAAACGGGCGGTTTGTGAAGTGGTCACCCTCCTTCACAATGACCGCTCCCGGTGCTGCAGCAGTTTTAACTTAAGTATAATGCGCACTTAGTGAACTCAGCCATGAGACCATGAGATCTGATAAAAAGAAAAAATATATGCCAAAAAATCCGAAAAAGAAAACAGTTTAAGAATTAGCCAATAAAATACGCTTAAAGGAAGTAGAAAAGTTCCAAAATAAAACTAACGAAATGAATATAAGAGGATGGTAAGGAGAAAACAGCACTCCAGAAAGAGAGATCAGATAGGGAAAAAAGCAAAAATGCGTCTAAAAATTCCTGTATAAAATAGTCGAGTTAAAATACATGATTGAAAGTCTCTATAAAAAAGAGGGCAATGAATTTTTGACGGCAAAAGGTTAAGGAAGAGAATGAAAAATATATTGGGCGAAACGCAAAGGGAAGTCCCTAAGTTGGAAAAATAGGATAAATCCTTAATCTCAAGACAATGTCAAAAATTTTAAAAATCTGCAAAAACAGATGATTTGAAGCCAGTAAAAGAATGGAGGGCCACTATAAGTGACCTAAGAAAAGAAAGGTCTATAAACAACTAAACGGGAGGAGTCCCTAATTTAAAAAGAGTAGCCAGGGTATAAAATGGTTTAGTAAAAGAATGTGGGAGAAAGGAGACTAAAAGCTCCATAAAAGACAAGGAAAGTACGGAAAAAGCTTCTGTGCAGTTGAACAGTAGTAAAAGATGAAATAACGAGAAATATACAAGGAGTGGGGTGATAAAACAAAGACGCCTTTAAGGTGAGCCAAGTAAAATGACTAAGCAGAATAGCTCAGGTGTCATCCTCGTTACTTGACCATGGTTCAAAATTATGTGAGATCCATCGCCAAAATCGCCAAAAGCTCTCGAGTAGCTGAACAATGCGAAGTTAATATTCATTCACTCACTCGAGATTTGATTCTCCTAAAGGCTCTTCGTACAACAGAACTGATATATTTTTTAAATCTGTCGAGGCTGGAAGTACTCGTGGTGGAAATTTGGGAGGGTAAAATGAAAGCTCAGTTGCCAATTTCCTCACCTGAATGTGGTTCAAAATGAATAGGCCAGTCACCAATTAATCGTTATCAAATATAATTAAATGTTTCACTTTCATAAATGTGTAATGTTTTAATTTAAAATAATTATACCTAAATTTACGTTAGCTAAACTATGATATAAAAAATATATAATTTTCTTAGTTATTCTTTCATACAGCAGTGAAAAGCAATCTAATTAAATCTACTCGATTACAAAACTACATTCGTATTGACACCGATTTTTCTTCTGGGGCTTCATCAGACCAAAGCATCTATTTATCGCAAGCGCTCAGAGAACTTACACAGAGGGACAGAAAATCTTTTAGAAAACGGAATGTGAAAAATAAATAAATTGCTTCTCCTGCGTCAATATACTTTTAAGGTTTCTTTCTTAATCTCACGGAGCAGAAATTGAGTTAGACTTCATAGTGTGTGTTCACTTTGTGTTCAGTTTCATGTTGAATTTTCTAAAATTCACTTCTCGTAAAAAAATAATAAATAAATAAAAAAATTAAATTAAAAAAAAAATAGTCGTACATTTTTTGCAAGTGCTTACATGCTTACATGTCATAACGTGTGTAATTTTTGCCCAAAGCATTCGTTATAAGATAGCTGACATTGAAAAGTAAAGGTACGATTTTCCATATTTATTGTGCACATTTAGAGTTAAACTACAAGATAACATCCAAAAAATGAAAACTGGAAATGTTTCATCTTTATATTCATTTTCTTTGTAAAATTCTCGTGTCGAATTGAATATTTTCTCTTTCCATTTGTTCGAGGTATTATCTCTCGAAGGATTTTGTTGTATACTTCTACAAAAACAACCTTTTAAGTTCATAAAGTATGTGGCATTTTTCTTTTAAATAAATAGTATTCCGAACTTTGTTGAAGTCTAAGTTTTTTTTATGCATCTCTTTTTTTTTTTAATTTTTCAAGCTATCATTTTTATACCCAGCGTATAACACGCACAATGTAACACCCCTCAATTTATTTTTGTGTTGGGTAAAAGTGCGCGTCATATTATGAATTTTAAGGTATTAAGGTAAGATTTATTTATATTTACGAAGCAGAATACTTTAAAGAGTGAATTATTTAGTGGTATAGAGCAGCGTTTCTCAAACTGTGGAGCACGCCCTTCCTAGGGGGCATGTTATTCCTAAGTGGGGTGCATGAGCCTTTTAAAAAGTGGAAAATAAAAGATTTAAGTTAACTATTAATGTACTGAAATGAAGCAAAACAAAATACATTCAGACATGATAAAAATTTAACACAGATTCACTCTGATATATTATACTGTATTTACTCGAATCTAAGCCGCCATCACATCTGAGCCACACCCCAAAATTCTCAAAATGTTTTTGTGGGAAAAATGTTGTTATCGATGCTAAGCTGCACTCCCAATTTTCTACACGTTCTTGAAAAAAAAATGAAAATGTGTGCAAAAAGTTCATCGGTATCCGATAACTAAGAACTTAAAAAAAAAATCGGGAATAATATAAGAAATTAAGAACTTATTTATTTTTCCAGTATTGAGAGAGAGAGAAAACTTTCAAATACATAATGAATCTATAATTACTCTAGCAGTCAGTATCATGTTTCCGAAACGATTTGTCACTCCCATTGTCACAGCTAACTTCGGCTTTGGTACCGGCAACACCATTTTTCTTCACGATGTCGTCTTCCGCGCCATCCAATTCATATTTGTTTTCATAGAATATTTCATAGAAGAACATAAAATAATTGTTAAAGACCGTTGAACGTTTACAAGCAAAAAGACTTTTATTTTGTTTACGCCATCGACGTATATTTGATTCATCCGTGTCAAGTTTTCAGTGGACGCTGCTCTGTTTCCGTTTATTTTTCTGCAAATGAAATTGCCTCTCTTTTCATATTTGTGTCACAGTGAACTCGTTTTGATGCTATTACCAATATCTTAGATGTTTGGGTGATTAAAAGAAAGCGTACAAAAATTTCCTAAATACGAACAAACAACAATGTTTAGGATAGATTCAATATTGAAGAAAAACTGCTGAAAGGGATAAGTCATCGATGCAAATGGTCAGAATGAACGGTTAAATTTTTCCAATTGAAAGGGGTGGAAACTCAATTTCCACCATGAAACAAATGCTTTGCCTTCCATTCTAATCCATACCTGATTTTCAGTAGCATAAACACTGGAAAAATAGTGCGGCTTAGATTCGAGTAAATACGGTACTTATTACATCGCAATGTTTTTGAAAATTCATTTATCAGTACTAAATTATAAACTAATTTAATAATTACTGGTGCCTCCCATGGGCTTGTTGTATACAAAATTTAATGCTTATGATAATAATTTGTATGGTTTATAAGTAAAGTCGTTTTGTGGCTGTAACAACACAGTACATTTTTATTGCATTCAATGCATTGTTATTGCATTAAGGTGAGAGGGACAGTGAAAATTATGATTGAAATTTGGATCGCAAATATTGAAAGTTTGAGAAGCGCTGGTATAGAGTACAAAATGAGAAAAAATTGCTCAAGAATATTCTCCACAAATTGTGTGGTTTCTAAGAAACTCACTGTATATCAAACTTTTTAAATGGTCAAAATGTTTCACTGTCTTTTTTTAGAAAATCGGTATATTTAGATTGTATATACGATAATTTTCATACATTACTACTTAATTAGCTGTTCAAATTACACCCAAAAACGGAGAAATCGGCTATAAGCTAAGTATGAACTGGTATTCCTTTTTCAGTGTGACAGAGGAAGCCACCTGAGCTCTAAGGATGAGAAATCACACAAAAAATTCAATTTTGCTTTGAGCATCCAGGCCAAACAGGCCCTCTAGGCATCTTTAAAAGGCGCATAATCATGCGACATGGACGCTGTCGAATTTTTGCATCATGAATATCCACCAACTTAGGGCGGGGTCGAAGCCGCAAACTTTGCAGTACAAGGACAGTGCCTAACTAACTACGCCACCCAGCCAGTCGAAATAAGAAAATGTGACAATATAAATTAATCATTATTGGTCATATATCTTATATATATATAAAAAAGATTGATATTTATCATTCTAAAAATGAGTACTGCTTCCGGGTGGTGATAATACAGAACCGAATTTGTTATCCTAAAATGAATGTTGTAAGCAAATTCAATTTTCTATCTGATTTCACCGAGAAACAAGAGGATGTAACGTGCAGCTTCATTTTGTTTGTGTAGCATTTCGGATTACATTCAATCATCTTAGGAGAAACATTTCTTGGTTGAATACCTTGGAGGGGGGAGGGAAATGAAGAAGAGAACACGGTGCATAGAGTTCGGTTTTGCCTTGCAGAGAGACATTTTTACGTGAAATGAATTCTAGTTCTTGAAACATTTATTGTATTTTTTTAAATTCGAGAAGAAAATTCAAGGCGTCGTCTAAATATATTATGCTTTCATTTTTCAGTTTATTTATTTCGATATGTTATCAGATTGCTAGATACATTGGCTTACAAAAATGTTGCAATATCTCAGATTCTGCAATAAAATTAATTTAATGGCATGTGTATAAGAATGTACGTGTATAATATATTAATTAATGTTGTGTTTTACTGCTTTTATTTACCCTGTGCATTCTATGCGTATGCAACAATTTACGAAGTTCTTTATTTGTTTTAAAAACTCATACACAAGGGACTCTTAGAGAATACAAGTGCTTAAGAAAACTCAAAAACATTTGAGTTTCAAAAGACTTCGGTACGCAAAATCTTCAGAGTTATCTTACATTTCGGTGGCTTATACAGCGAAAATTATTGCTCACCTATTCCTTCATAAATATAAACCATAAATACTATATACTGTATTCAATCCATTCTAAGCCACACCCCAAACTCGCAAAAATAGTGTGAAATGATTTATCGATATGCAATTTTACGAAATTAAAGTAAATTAAAAATGAGGACCGATCAGAAGTGAATAATTAGTTATTTTACTGGTGTTACAAACTTCTAAATATATGTATATCTGACATGATTTGAAGTCAGAAACAGTTTTTAAAAAGGATCTTTATTTGATGAAAGTTAGACAAATTCTGACGCTATGAGCAGAGAGGAAAAAAAAGCACGCCACCGAAAATCTTAAGTGGTTAACACTTACAACACCGATCGCGGATTTCATGAGAGCACTTGAAAGTTAATGCTGACACTAGGGCTATTAAATATAACGATCTGGAATTAGACATGTTTATTGGTTAGTCTATATGTTCGGAAGAAATAATTGGGTGATTAGTTTGATACTTGAAGAGGTAAGGAAAAAGATGTGTTAAGTGTAGATAGAGAATTTAATTTTTAATCTAATTTATATATATATAATTATCCTTACATATATATATATACATGTATACAATTGTTCTGTTTGCCCCATCAAACAAATTTTTCCTTCTTCGATTCTAATCCGCATTCGATTTTCAGTTGCTTTAATATTGGTAAAAAAGTGTGGGACAGATTCGAGTGAGTATGTTACTGTATCTTTTTATAATTAACTTGGTTTCTCTGGCCGCAAACATATTAGCGATCTGAAACTCAATTAAACTTCCTTAAAACAGCATACAATGAAATAAAAAAGTTATTTGCAACGCAAGAGCTTGAAGGCTACTTATTTGCAGTGTTGAGCCTTTATATGTGCTACTGGTATAGATTTTTTAGGTATTCTGAAGTAAAATGCATTTTTACCGCAACTGGGCAAAATCAATATCAATAAAAATTACTCAGAAAATACTATATGATGATGTTAATGTATTGATTAATTAAAAAATATATAAAAAATATTTTTCTATTGCGGAAATCAATTTTTAATGAATTGGGTAGGAAAATTGTCTTCCTATTTTTAAAAACGGTTTCAATAAACTGTGGTTAAAACATTTCGAGAGAATGATATTAAATTATTTCATCACGAGCGATTAAATACGTTTTATTCTTGTGAGTAACGCATGATAAATGAATTTTTAATTATCTCTTTTAAAATGCTACATGGGTCGTCTCTGGTATACGGAGTCACCGAGATTTCTAAATAAAATGCTTTATGTGTGTGCGCTATTATTCCTCATTTTCTTATATTTTCAAAATACAAAATACGAAAAAAAAACTTTATATTACTAGGAATAAAACACTTTGAAAAACTATTACCATGAACAGTCAATTAACTTCAGAATGAATACATTTCTTAACTTTCCACAATTCAAAACATTTCATAAAATTCGGGCTTATTTTATGAAAACCTAAAAATTATACTAATATATTTGGAATATATTTTGTGGAAACTTTAGTGACTTATTTATTAGAGGAAACTGAAATGAACAATGATAGATAGACAGAATCAAGCTTTTAATTTTTGCGTAGATTCACATAAGGTTTTAATTCAAAGCAATTTTTTTTTTATTTGAACGTAATAATTATACTACTTCAAATTCTTGTCATTTCATTTGGAGTGAACCTATAGAAACGATTTCTTGAGGGAAAACTCTCAATAAATATATTTGAACTTTGTGATTTTTGTAATGCATTTTCGTATATTTTAAACTCATTCATAAAACTCTCTAAAAATAAGAAGACGGAGGTAGCCTAGTGGTAATAATCACGGATTTATATCATCATGTGTCCGAGGCCTCGTTTCAAAGAGAACCTTCCGTGTAGAGGAGCTGAAGCATAAAGGGGGTCACTTCACGAAAATCAAATTAAAAATTGATTTTTCAATTTTTAATGAAAAATAAAATACCATTCTTTTTCTTTCTAATGAAATTTTAAAATTTTTTGCCTAGCTGAATTAGAAGTATTTTTAATTTTTTTTAAAGAAGGTTACATTTGTCAAACCCTGAAACAGTGACTGCCACGCCCCTTTCAAAACCCAAAAAAAAAAGACACATGCTACTTTTTAGCCTTTTCAATAGTTTTAAAATTGATCAAAAGAATTCATTTGATCAGCAGTTATTCAGGAAAGAAGTGAAGTGAGTAGTTGTAGCTGTTTGTTTACTTTTTGGGGAGCTACATGCTGTTTTACGTGGTTAAATATAACGAATTTTTTCTTTTGTGCAGAATCGTTTTATTTTTTTCAAAAAGATTTTTTAAAAAATGCCCAGAATAATAAAACACTTAAAACGAAATTTTCAAAAAAAGGTAAGAAAAACCCCAAAATTCGAGGAATTAAATGTTGCATAACAGTCAGACACAATTGCACAACATAAATAATTCAAATTTGAAAGTAAAGTTAGGTAAGTTTAATAAAGAGTATGTTTCTTTTTTAGATTCATTTGAATGTTTTTGTGAAATGACTGGCATTTTACTGTTTTCTCGTGCTTTGAAACAACATTAATTACATAAATAAAATGTAAAAAACAAGGTATTCACATAAATTTTGGTTGCCAAATCCAGGGTTTGGCTACAAAATTGTTAATATGTTGTGATTTTTATGATGTTATTAAAACATTTCATAATACTAAGTTTACTAAAGCAGTAGTTAATCAAAAAAAGATACAAAATTATATGAAGTGAACAATAAGCTTTTATATGTTATGAGGTAAATTAAAAAAGAAGCAGTTCGGAAAATATTTTGCGGTCACCTCCACCAAAGTGGTTTTGCGAGTCCATGCATAAATTAAATAACGCAACATAGAAAGTAGCCAAAGCGTCTATGACGTTAGCTGCTGCCGAAACAATAATGCTGTAATAAATAATAATGGAGATCCAAATGTACCGGTGGCTATCGATGGTACCTGGCAAAAAAAGGGCCATACTTCTGTAAATGGTATTGTTACGGGAGTTAGTGGGAACACTGTGAAAATTGTTGATGCGAAAATATTATCGAGGAAATGCTCATGCAATTTTAACGGGAATGTACATAGCGATGAGTGTTCAGAAAAAGACGTTGGAAATAATACGGGAATGGAAGTTGAAGGTGCACTTTGTATCTTCCATCGCACAAAGGCATAGCACAATTTACGATATACACAATACTTGAACTATATGGGAACTCTAAAGCATGCAAAGCAGTTTTAAAATCTAAACTTTAAAGAGATGTCAACATTAAAAAATTAGAATGTGTTGGTCATGTTGAGAAAAGATTGGGGCACAACTTAGGGTATTAAAATTAAAAGGCAAAGAGCTCGAGGACAAAAACTCTAGGATGGCGTAATAGATTGACAAATGCAGAAATAGATAAATTACAAAGATACTACTGTGACGTCTCTCGCGTCCTTCTGCTAACATAACTCCTATGTTATTTGACGGCCACGATTAATGGCAAAACCTTTCCAACCCAATACCAAGAAGATAAACGAAGATAATATGTAAATGAGATATACTTTAAAAGGATAGAAGCTTTGATGATAAGTAGCGCGGCAAGTTTAGAGATAGCTTAGTGTGGAATCTTTCAGGTCAAGAGTTAGCTGTCCGATAGCTTTGGTAGAAATAGAAGTTCAATATAAAGAAGTTGGAATCGTTTTATATAAAGTGACATTATAGATATCTCTCAATCACTGTAGGAAGGAGATCTGCAAAATGGTAATATTTAGGTATAGGAAGTTAGATGAATCGGTCTATTTATTATAATTAAGATAATTGTTCTAGTTGCGTGATCTGACTTGAATATAAGGTTTAATTGGGTGTTAACTCTCACTTTAATTAAAGTTGTCAATTAGAATTAAGTAATATAAGTTATTCTTAATAAAAGTTGTATTAAGAACCAACATGTCTCATCATTTTGATAATCCCACACCTCTAGCTTACGCGGATCCGGAACGACTTAGTCATCATAGAATGGCTATGTCGCACTACGTTTTGGCTATTCAAAACAACTCATTAAACTTGTCAGCCATAAGGCAAGCTATTTAGGCTATATTTTTGATAAAATCTCATTAGATTTGAATCTAAGACACGGTTTATGCTCTATGGGAGGTGACTTGTGGTGTAGATATAATATGTCCGTACTGAAAGGTTACACACATAAGCATAAACACAAACTTACCTATTGCAATTAGGAATTGCATAAAAAAAATTTTTTAAGGCCTCTAGTCTTGAACT
>BMAV01027269.1:0-23763 GCA_019973955.1 Trichonephila inaurata madagascariensis
TAGCGATCTACACCACCCATAGTAGATAGAAGTCAAAAATAATCTTTGGGTTGCCTATGTCTTCTTTTTCCTTCTTTTTTTTTTTTTTTTTTTTGAAGTTGATTATGGAAGTATTATTAATACTGCTCATCAAAGATCATCTAATGAATTCAGCTCAGATTAACTTTTCCCAATATAGATTCGGGTTTGACAAAGAGATAAAGCTGAAATAAACTTCTCCCGATATGTATTCGTGTATAACAGTAAGATGCACTCAAAAAAATTAACCCGCATATTACACAGGCAAGACATTTTAGAACACTAGCGCCGTGCCCGAGCTGATCTCGGGCATAACAGTTAACCCACGATCACTCGCGCGGGCTGTTCTGTACACCCCAGCAACAAGAAAATCCTCCCAGGATTCTAAAATGAATCGCAGAACCACGATTTTTCTGTAGCTGCACATTTTAAGTCATTGAACCTTCAGGCCTGATTCAATCCCTCTTTCTCGAATGATTGGAATGTAATGACCTTCAAAAGTTTATCTGGGGGTCTGAGAACTCCCGCGAGAAGTTGAGCATATGTATACAGTCTACTCTAAATGTTTGGAAAATGATTAAAATATTATTTTTTTACTTTCTACCATCATTATTTCATTAATTATAAAGTAAATTTATTACTTGTATATACGTTTTACTGATTTATGAAAAAATATAAAATTATGTGTTTTAAAACGAAAATTTTGTATGTTTAGTTTAAATTAATGTTAGTCTCGTTTGTATGCAACAAATTTAATAATTTTATTTGTATAATACAAAAACATCTTGTACTTTATAAATATGTATCATAATGACTTAATTTTATTTTCATAATTAAATACACGTGTTAAAAGTTTGTGGTGTTCTCTACATCCCGCGTGTAACGACGGTAGCAAAAACAGGCGCGAGTGACCACGGGATAAAAAGTTTAATATTCAAGACTTTCGAGGTTTTTCTTTTAACTATAACTTAGAAGCTGTCACAAATTATAAAACTATGCGGTAACTCAAAGCATGATCTCTTTACATTACATAAACATGTCTTTTCGTATATTTCAGCAACTACAGAGGTCTTGTTTTTCGCTGTCAGGATCGATTAAACCTTTGACATTATAGTTTTTAAGTTTACCCAACAAAACACATAATCAATGGTAATGTGATAAGAGAATTTCGTTTTCCTAAAAAACTTGTAGAATATGAAAACGAACAATGTGAATTCTTTTAGAGGTAAAATATTCTGGCAACTGGGAACGCTTAAAAATAAAATATCCTGCCTTCATTTTGAGAACCCACTTTTTTGTTCTATAAGTCTAACTCAAAATGCGTACTTGAATCTCAAGGGAGGCTAATGTTTAGATAGGAGCTAAGAAAAAAATATTTCTAAATCAAAAGAATAGAATCATAATAAAATGTAAAAAAAGTTAGAACTTTTTAGGCCGAAGAGAATGGATAGTCCAAAAGCAAAAATTTCATTTTTTCACTTTCAAGTCAGTCTGACAATTCCTCTATCGTATATATTTTATTTTCGAAATGTCACGATCAGTTCAAAATAGAATTTAGGACAAAATTTAGATTCTGAATCTTTTACCTCCCCTCTCATTTTTCTTTTCGTTTTGACATACTTTCTTTCAGAAAAAGCAGTCAATTTTCTTTTCGCATTGGAATTGGCAATAAGTTGAAAGTATTTTTTTGTTTTAGAATTTCGCAAACAAAAACCCAATATTCAAATTCTTTTTAGGCTTTTCTAAGAGAGTTTTTTTATCATTTTACTTCAAACTGATCCTTACATTTTATTCGGAACCAATAATTATTGATTAAACACATTGTTATCAAATAGCAATCTTTGAAATCCTACAAAATAAAATACTTGCTTACTTTCTCTTTCCTTTATAATTTCTCACTTTTGAATTTTATTTATTAGATAAAAAGTAAATTTAAAAGTAAGAAACAATATATGAATGGGTTTTTGGTAAAATATTAGTTCCCTTTGTATCTTTATTTAAAAATTTTGTAAAATTTCTGGATTGTTATATTGTTACGAAAGTTGTGTAACTAAGGCTTAAAATAGAGTAAATGATTTGTAACTGGATGTTTAATACATTAATATTACTTTCTGTTGTATTTGTTTTACGACGAAAATTATAACATTTGCAAGCAACGCTGCCCGTACATTATAATGGCGTTTCAGTCTTAACTTGGCAAATAAAGTGCCATACAACGAAGTTGGCGTCATTTTTGGTGACCACATTTGACGAGTTGGCGAACACTTTGGGCCGATTGAGAACCTTTTTTAGCGACTTGGCTATCATATGGATGCTTCTGGAAATTAATTGAGAAATCTGCTAACATTCAGATCTATGACGTAAACGGATCTTTCGGGAAAGAGCTTGAACGCAGCCGTACAGACTATAAATAAGAGTCTTTTGATGAAACTGAATCAGTAAACTGTTAGTTGTGTCTAAGAGCTACAGAAGGGATTTATTGTACGGACTTTACAGCTGTAGCCTGTATTTTTAAGGATCGTTTTTCAACGATACATTCTCATCGCACTTAAATAACTGTTTTACTCTTTAAACTAATAACATAAAATCCACGAACCCCAATCTACTTACAAATAACAATATGAACTAATGGGGGTAATCAAAAAGTTTTTTATTCCAATTCATTTTTTGCCCTAATCTTATTTTTTTCAAAACAATATGCACTTCTTAAAATAACGCCCCACTTCTAAAAAAAATTATGAAAAATTAAATACCCACCCAATGTCTTTAAAAGCTAAAAAATATTTTTTTTTAAAAATTTGAAATTTTCTCGTTTTTTGAAGTTTAATTTAGAAATATCTAAACATAATAAAAATATAAAATTAAAAATTTTTTCCATTTAAAATTCTAGCAGTGATTCTTAAGTCAAGCGTAGAAATTTTTTTTAAACTTCTAATTTGATTGGAAAGTAATTTTATTGTAATAAAAGAATCAACATGTGGTTTTTAAAAACTTACTAACTTACTTACTCAGGAGAACGAACTCCCAAAGGGTTTCGAGGTGTGGACCTCCAAAAAGATAATTTATTTATATACTAAACGAAATACACTGAAGTGCCACTGAATTAGAGATAGCAAGGGCTATGCAAATTATGTAGCGTGGCGCATCATTTATGAGAAAGTGAGGGGGGAGCTGCATATATAGCACATACTGTGGTTGCTCTGAATAAGTTGCTGGATTTTCCAGAATGGGTAAACTGCCTGATTTAGAGGCCTTCGATCGCGGACAAATCGTAGGTGCGTGACGCAGGTGCCATTCAATTTTCAAAATCGTCAGACAGCTAGGATTTTCAAGGTCGACAGTGTCAAGAGTATATCAAGAATTCATGGATGGTGGACAAAAAACTAGTGATCGGACAAACTGCAAAGGACAATTAGCCTTGACAGCGCGTGGTGAAAGACGGCTCAGGCGTATTGAAACCTAGCCAGCGAAGCCAAACATTAGCTCAAATTACAACCCAGTTGAATGACGGCGCCAGTCGTACAGTCAGTAAACGGACTGTGCAACGCTAACTTCACTGTGCGGATTTCGGAAGCCGTCGACCTACGAGAGTACCATTGCTTAATGCTCGCCATCGGGCTGCACGTCTTACCTGGTAAAGAGATCATACAAACTGGGTTGTAAAGAACTAGAAACGAGTAGCATAGACTGATGAGTCTCGATTCTGACTACTTAACTCCGACGGGAAGCTGAGATTATGGCGTCATGCTCATGAAGCCATGGATCCTGCAAGCTAGGTTAGAACTGTACAAGGGCATGGTAGCTCAATCATGGTCTGGGGTGTTTTTTCGTGGCACTGTTTGCGATCTTTGGTGTGTGTACCTACCTCCCATAATGCAATTCGGTATGTAGAGTTGCTGGGTGATCACCTTCATCCGTTTATGCTGTTCTGTTATCCACACGGCAATGGAGTTTTCAAGAAAGACAACTGTACCTCTCACAAGCTCTGGTAGGCTACTGGCTGGTTGGATGAGCATTCCTCTTGCTTTTCTGTTATAAATTGGCTACCAAGAAGCCCAAACTTAAATCCTATTGAACATTTTTGGGATGTTTTGGAACAAGGCGTGAAAGGTCATCATACCGCACCAAAGAACCTTACTGAATTATGGACAGCCTTAGCCAATATTTGGCAAGTAATTCCTGTGGTACATTTCCAGAAACTTATTAAATCTCTGTCTCGTCGCGTGGCAGGAATCATCAAGGCCAGAAGACTAGGTAGGAAGCCCTAATTCAGTGATATTTCAGTGTACATACCCAAAAAGGTCCCGAATGAGGCACTCTTCCCAAAATTCTTGAGAATAGGCGTAAGAATATAAAATGCAGTAAAAATGATTTAAAAAAGTGGCCCTTGACCGGATGTCGAAATGTGATTGATAACAATAATAACAATATAAATGATTAAAAAAATACAAGGATGCTGTCTCCTTAATGAGACAAGAAAATCCATGGTAAAAAAAAAACTAAAATACACAGAAGTACAACTTCTACTAGTAAAAGGAAATAAAAAACAGGAAGGGGAGGAATGCAAGATGAAAGAGAGCGAAGGTCCAAAATTTTTTTCCCTTTTTTGGAAGGAAGTCAAGAGAGACAGTTAACACATAGAAACAACATGCGTAGACTCTCACTAAGGAAAGAAATAACCCCAGAGACCCGAAATGTGGCCAAAAGGTGCAGCTAGAGAAGAAACCGGGGACGAAACGGAAAGGGTCATCACAAGAACTTATCCACCCCACTCCCTTATTCAATATCTTTGCACCCCAAAGCTATTGCCAACGGAATTTGTAAATATGAACTACAATGAAATGACAAAAAAAACTTCTATAAGCTGATACCCTTTCATTTAATAACTCTCCCACCTCGCCAATGTATGGATTTTGTACCCAGACAGGTTTAATACGCATCGATCCCGATACATGGCGGGTCTTTTCATTGAGAGTAACACTTGTACGGATGACTCAAGAATCATCACCGCTCAAACATCAACCACGAGATAGTGACCATTACCATTCAAAAACTTGATCACAGGAAGTTTCCAAAAAGGAAGACTTAAAGTTTAAAATTTAATGAAAGCTTCTAGAATGTTCATGCTCATGGAATATCTCTCTATATATAGAAAAAAGTTGCTTTTTTTGTAATGTTGTAATAAATTTATTTATACATAAGGTATATATATATATATATATATATATATATATCGTTAATAAATGGGTCATAAAATTGAATTTAACTAAAAGAGGACTCTAGAACAATTTGCCTAGGGGTTTTCCTCCCCACTTTTCCCTTTCTCGAAAAATCCGCTTATTCATTTCGTGACGTATTGTTATAGTCTCCCAGTCGCCAAATTTGGTCGCCAAAAATGATGCTTGTAATATATTGATTAAAAAATATAAAACTACATAATACATGTATATTATAGTTTTACAACTTGAGCAATGAATATGAACAGTTGTATAATTTGTACAATGGGGTTTGGTCCGCCATTAGGCAGATGGAAACTATATTCCCCAATAAATGCCAATGTGAGGCGCGCCCCCTTGGGGGGTCATTCCACAAGGGGGCGCGAGTCTCTTGAAAAGTCGAAAAAATTCTTTTTTAAAAAATTTTTAACACTAATAGTAACAAACAAATACATTCTGATATAATAAAAAATAAAATACTCATTTTTCGATATAATACACTTATAAATGTATCAGTAGTCACAATCTATTTTATAATTAACTTAACAATAGTAAGTTAAGGACAAGTTTAATAATTACCAGTGACCCTATGGATTTGTCATTTATAAAATTATATGCCAACATTAGCACTTATTTTGTAATTTGTACGGTTTATAATTAATCTCTTAAATGCCAATAAAAAATTATGCAATTCGCTCTCCAATACTCCCGTTAAGCCCGCAGTTAAGCGTATGTGGTGTATTGAGGGGATGGGTGGTAGAAAAGGAATAAATAAACAAATCCTCTCTCTGAAATGAGTGAATCCTTCGCAAACACTGTCAAGTTCATTTTATTGCTTTCTAAAGCCTTCGGGATAATTTTATGGATAGCAGTTCACAGAAGAAATATAACGTATATATACGTCTGAGGACAATAAACACAGTGGCTGAGTGAGACGTTTATATACGTTTGGGGCTTAAGAGGTTTAAGTCGTATTGTATATGTTTTACGTCATAGTATTATTGAATTTAATACATCGCTATTGCATGGAGGGGGGCGCGATGCAAATTATGATTAAATATTGGGTCGCAAACATTGGAAGTTTGAGAAGCACTGCCCTAGTATATAAAAAAAAATTTTAAAAATTTTTAAAACAACTTTTTAAATTATTACATAGTTTCTGTTCAAGATTTAATGAAACTCGACACATATGTTCCTTTATATGTAAAATAGTTTTCTTTCGGTATTTTTTTCATGTATTAGATACATTTTTGAATAAAAATATTTTAGGAGAGGGTATTTATTAATAGTTCTCATTTTGTCTTTGAAGGACTTCAATAGTGTTTTCGCATTTATGAAATAAAAGAAATCAAGAGGGAATTTTACTATTTATTTTTATAAAAAAAAAGCTTTGTTTTCGAAGATTTTGATAAGAATGGTTTTTAAGAATAACTTCTCAAGAAATTAGGTTAAAAGGCAGTAATATTACCTATTTTATTAATTTTTAAAATTTGTCAATGCACACAAATTGCTTTGAACTCTCCTAAGTAAGGATAGCCCTTACTACAACTGTATTTGATTTTGTTGCATTGCAAAATAATCCAGAAAAAGTATAACATCGATGTAAGTGATTCAAGTCTAGAAAGTTGTTACCGAGTTAAATGTACATGATTTAAATAATTTTATAAGTACATCATACTTTGGTATTGACTTCTTTCGTGTTTAAAGTTAATATTTAACATCCAGAAACGTTTGTCGAAAAATTTAAAAATTCATTTGTATGGCATTTGTCTAGATAGTTTTATTTTCCTTGTGATAGTTTCACAATTCTTTATTCGAACTATTGGGATATCGATTTTCAATAGAGAAAAATACCACTGTGAAACTGAGAGAGAAGTAGAATGAATGAAAAATTCATTTTGCGTAAAATCTTTTCAAACTTTAACTTTGCCAGTTCGAACTTTGAGAAAGATTTACGGCGTAATTATTTGAACAATAAAACTTAGTTTTTAATTCCTTCAATTTTTTTTATTTTCCATTTCAATAAGATTTAATTAAAACGTAGCTAATCTCTCTCATTAATTGTATTAAATTAATCAAAATCTCCTGAAATATAAAAAATTTTCCCAACCATTTTTTCTTTAATTAAAAGCAATTAAAAGAATTCGTTCTTTTTTCATTTTTTTTATTTTAATAGAATTGGATTGTTTCAGCCCATTCACAGTTAGAAAAATCATTTTGTGTTAGAAAAACATGCTTATTTAATTGCTTATTGAAATATAAGTTTAGGAAGGAAAAAATACTATACGAAATCTATATACAATAGAATATGCAAAAAATTCAATTTTTTTGCAATACATTTACTCTTTATTAAATTCTAAAAGTATTCCATAGATAATTTTGGTAGTTACGTACTATCACAACTATTTTGCGACATTATATGAAACCAGGCACAGGGTTGCCAATCAGTACTTACGACACTTGCGAAATTAAGATTACTAATTTGGCGAGTTATCTTGAAAGTTAATAAGGTTGCGATAGTGCTTAAGTACCATTCTTTCCTTAAAATACTCTAGAAAAGAAAAAACTAATATATTTTATTTCAATGTAACATTTTTCTCTTCAATATTCATTGTAATAACGAA
The DNA here is from genome assembly GCA_019973955.1 of Trichonephila inaurata madagascariensis. Classification (NCBI taxonomy): domain Eukaryota; kingdom Metazoa; phylum Arthropoda; class Arachnida; order Araneae; family Nephilidae; genus Trichonephila; species Trichonephila inaurata. The sequence goes on from BMAV01027269.1 coordinate 7,859, forward strand.
TTTTTAGTAACGAAAAATAGGTCTGATAATAATTAATTCCTTATAAGTATAATCGAATAAAATTCAATATGGTGCGTACGTAATTATCAACAAAAGTAAAATTCTCACAGCAGTTTTACTTAATAATATTGATCTACATAATTTCTACATAGATACCAATCATAAAAAAACTCTTAAAAATAAATAATGTAAGGGGGATAAGGCTGCAATGATTTAAAAATTTGTAAATTTCTGGATTTGTTATATTGTTACGAAAGTTGTGTAACTAATGCTTAAAATAGAGTAAATGATTTGTAACTGGATGTTTAATACATTAAATATTACTTTCTATTTGTATTTGTTTTACGACGAAAATTATAACATTTACCAAGCAACGCTGCCCGTACGTATAATGGCGTTTCAGTCTTAACTTGCTTAAAATAAAAGTGCAATACAACAGAGTTGGCAATCATTTTGACCACATTTTGACGAGGAGTTGGCGAACACTTTGGCCGATTGAGAACCTTTTAGCGACTTGGCTATCATATGGATGCTTCTGGAAATTAATTGAGAAATCTGCTAACATTCAGATCTATGACGTAAACGGATCTTTCGGGAAAGAGCTTGAACGCAGCCGTGCAGACTATAAATACAAGTCTTTCACTGAAACTGAGTCAGTAAATTGTCAGTTGTGTCTGAGAGGTAGAGAAGGGACTTACTGTACGAATTTTACCGCTGTAGCCTGTATTTTTAAGGATCGTTTTTCAACGATACATTATCATCACAGTTAAATAACTGTTTTACTCCTTAAACTAATAACATAAAATCCACGAGCCCCAATCTACTTAGAAACAACAATATGAACTAATGGTGGCATAATCAAAAAAGTTCTTTGCATTCCAATTCGATTTTTTTGACCCTAACTCTTATATTTTTACGAAACAATATGCACTCTCTTACACATAACGCTCTCACTTCTGAAAAAGAAATTACTGATAAATTAAATATCCATCCATATGTCTTTAAAAAGACTAAAATAATATTTACATTATTTTAAAAATTTAGAAATGGTTCTCTGTTTTATTGAAGATTTAATTTAGATAATATCTGAAACATAATAAAAAATATATAAATTTAAACTTTTTCCATTGTAAAATTCTAGCAGATGATTCTTAAGTGCAAGCTGTAAGAAGATATTTTGTAACGTTCTAATTTGATTGGAAGATAATTTTATTGTAATAAAAGAATCAACATGTCGGTTATTGAAAACTTACTAACTTACTTACTCAGGAGAACAGAACTCACTCAAAGGGTTTCGAGGTGTGGACCTCCAAAAGATAATTTATTTATATACTAAACGAAATACATGAAGTGCCACTGAATTAGAGATAGCAAGGGCTGTAAATTATGTAGTGGCGCATCATTTTATGAGAAAGTGAGGAAGGCTACATATATAGCACATACTGTGGTTGCTCTGAGACAGTTGCTGGATTTTCCAGAATATGGGTAAACTGCCTGATTTAGAGGCCTTCGATCGCGGACAAATCGTAGGTGCGTGACGCAGGTGCCATTCAATTTTCAAAATCGTCAGACAGCTAGGATTTTCCAAGGTCGACAGTGTCAAAAATTATATCAAGAGGTATTCATGGATTGGGTGGACAAAACTAGTGATCGGACAAACTGCAAAGGACAATTAGCCTTGAAGCAGCGCGTGGTGAAGACGGCTCCGGGCGTACGAAGCCCTAGCCAGCGAAGCCAAACATTAAGCTCAAATTACAGCCCAGTTGAATGACGGCGCCAGTCGTGCGTCAGTAGAGCCGGACTGTGCAGCGCTAACTTCACTGTACGGATTTCCGGGAGGCAGATAAATTTCTGAGAGTACCATTGGCAATGCTCGCCATCGGGCTGCACGTCTTACCTGGTAAAGAGATCCCCTTACAAACTGGGTTGTAAAGAACTAGAAACGAGTAGCATAGACGGTGATCTCGATTCTGGCTACTTAACTCCGACAGGAGGAAGCTGAGATTATGGCGTGTGCTCGTGACCATGGTCCATATACTGAAGCTAGGTTAGGAGCTAATACAAGGGCATGGTAAGCTCAATCATGGTCTGGGGTGTTTTCGTGGCACTGTTTGCGATCTTTGGTGCGTGTACTGCCTCACATAATGCAATTCGGTGTCATGGGGATTTGCTTCCCGTTGATGCTGCCTTCATCCGTTTATGCTGTTCTGTATCCGCATTGGTTTTCAGAAGACAACTGTACTCACAAGCTCTGGTAAGGCTACTGGCTGGTTGGATAGGCATTTCTTGCTTTCTAATTTATAAATTGGCTACCAAAGAAGCCCCAGGCTTAAAAGTCTATTGAACATTTTGGGATGTTTTGGAACAGAAAGGCGTGAAGAAGGTCATATACGCACCAAGGGAGCCTTACTGGATATGTGGACAGCCTTAGCCAATATTTGACGATAATTTTGCGAAACATTTAAATCTCTGTCTCGTCGCGTAGCAGGAATCATCAAGGGCTTGAAGACTGGGTAGAGGCTAGAATTAGTGATATTTCAGTGTACATACCCAAAAAGGTCCAGATGAGGCACTCTTCCCAAAATTCTTGAGAATAGGCGTAAAAGACGCAAATGCAGTAAAAATGATTTAAAGGCCCTTGACCGGATGTCGAAATGTGATTGATAACTTTCCAATAATAACCAATATAAATGGTCAAAAATTACGGATGTATGCCATACAACTGAGACAAAAGAAAAATCCATAGTAAAAACTAGAAACTACACGGAAATTACCTTCTACTAGTAAAGGAAAACTAAAAAACAGGAAGGGGAGGAATGCAGGATGAAAAGGCGGTCCATAATTTTTCCCACGCACACGGAAGGAAGTCAAGAGGAACCAGCCAGTTAACACATAGAAACAACATGCATGAGCTCTCACTTTCAAGGAAAGAAATAACCCCAGAGACGTGGCCAAAAGGTGCAGCTAGAAGAAACCGGGGACAAACGGAAAGGGTCATCACAGAACTTATCCACTTGCTCTCCCGCCATTCCAAATATAACTTTTTAAAGCCCTTGCCAACGGAATTTGTAAAATATGAACCGTGGTAAACCAAAAAACTTCTATAAGCTGATGCCTTTCGACTTCAGCAGCTCTCGCCAGTATGGATTTGTACCCAGACCAGGTTTTAATACGCATCGATCCGATACATGGCCGGGTCTTTTTCATCTGAAGGTAACACTTGCTTTTGGATGACTCCAAGAATCAATACCACTCAAACATCAACCACGAGATAGTGACCATTACCGATTTCAAAAACTTGATCACAGGGGAGTTTTTTTTTTTTCCAAAAGGAGAAGACTTAAAGTTTAAAATTTAATGAAAGCCTACAAGAGATGTTTCATGCTCATGGAATATACTCTCTATATATAGAAAAAGTTGCTTTTTTGTAATGTTGTAATAAGAATTTGGTTATACATAAGGTATATATATATATATATATATATATATATATATATCGTTAATAAATGGAGTCATAGAATTGAATTTTAACTAAAAAGAACCACAGAACAGTACCTGGGGTTTCCTCCTATCTACCTCTTTCTCCGAAAAATCCGCTTATTCATTTCGCTGACGTATTGTTATAGTCTCCCAGTCGCCAAATTTACAGTACTTAAAAATGATGCTTACTGTAATATATTTGATTAAAAAAATATAAAACTACATAATACATATATATAGTTTTACAACTTGAGCAATGAATATGAACAGTTGTATAAGATTTTGTACAATAGAGGTTTGTGGTCGCCATTAGGCAGTGGAAACTATATTCCCCTAATTTTGAGTGTTTCCTCAAACTGTGAGTGCTTTATACCGAGGGGCGTCACCCTTCCCAAAGAGGGGCGCGAGTCTCTTGAGAAAAGTCGAAAAAAATTCTTTTAAAAATTATTAGCACTAATAGTAGGCAGAAACAAATACATTTCTGATATAATAAAAAATGAAAATACTCATTTTACGATATGATACGCTTATGATGTATCAGTAGTCACAATCCTATTTTATAATTAACCCAACAATGAAAGTAGAGTTAAGGACAAGTTTAATAATTACCAGTGACCCTATGGATTTATCATTTATAAAATTATAGCTACTTAACATTAGCACTTATTTTGTAATTTGTACGGTTTTTGTAATTAATCTCTTAAGTATAATAAAATTATGCAATTCATCTCAGCCCTCCCGTTAAGCCCGCGATTAAGCGTATGGTACTTCATGTGAGGGATGAGTGGTAGAAAGGAATAAATAAACAAATCCTCTCTGAAATAGGTAGATCCTTCGCAAACACTGTCAAGTTCATTTATTGCTTTCTAGCCTTCAGGATAAAGAATTTATGGTAGCAGTTCACAGAAGAAATATAACGTATATATACGTCTGAGGACAATAAAAACACAGTGGCTAGGTAGGACGTTTATACGTTTGGAACTAAGAGGTTAAAGTCGTATTGTATATGTTTTTACGTCATAGTATTGTGAATTTAATACATCGCTATTGCATGGAGGGCGCGATGCAAATTATGATGATGATTAAATATTGGGTCACATAAACATTGGAAGTTTAGGAAAGCACTGCCTAGTATATAAAAAAATTTTAAAAATTTTTAAAACACCAACTTTAAATTATTACATAGTTTCTGTTCTAAAGATTTAATGAAACTCGACACATATAACATTTCTTTATATGTAGTTTTCTTTTCAGTATTTTTTCATGTATTAGATACATTTTTGAATAAAATATTTTAGGAAAGTGTTATTAATAGTTCTCACATTTGTCTTTGAAGGACTTCAATAGTGTTTCGCATTTATGAAATAAAGAAATCAAGAGGGAATTTTACTATTTATTTTATAAAAAGCTTTTGTTTCGAATTTTTGGTAAAGAATGGTTTTAAGAATAACTATAGAAATTAGGTTAAAGGCAATGATATACCTATTTTATTAATTTTAAAATTTGTCAATGCACACAGGAAATTTACTTTGAACTCTATACAAGTAAGGATAGCCCTTACTTGCAACTACATATTGATTTTGTTGCATTTGCAAAATAATCCAGAAAAATTATATAACACATCTGATGTAAGTAATTAGAGTCTAGAAGTTGTTTTCCGAGTTAGTATGCATGATTTAAATATTTTATAAAACAATATACTTTGGTATTGACTTCTTTCATTGTTTAAAGTTAATATTTAATAGAAACGTTTTATTAAGAAAAGCTTAAATTTCATTTGTATGGCATGCAAATGGGGGTTTTATTTTTCCTTGTGATAGTTTCTGATTCTTTATTCGAACTATTGGAATTATCGATTTCAATAGAGAAAAATACCACTGTGAAACTGTAGAGAGAAGTAGAATGAATGAAAAATTCATTTTGCGTAAAATCTTTTCAAACTTTAAACTTTGCCAGTTCAGACTTTGAGATTTGGCGTAATTATTGAACAATAAAACTTAGTTTTAATTCCTTCAATTTTTACATTTTTTCCATTTTCAATAAGATTTAATTAAAGCAATAGCTAATCTCTCTCATTATTTTATTAAATTAATCAAATCTCCTGAAATATATAAAATTTCCGAACCATTTTACTTTTGGTAAAAACTTAATTCAAAGAATTCGTTCTTTTTCATGGCTATTTTTGTATTTTAATAGAATTGGATTGTTTCGGCCATTCACAGTTAGAAAAATCATTTGTGTTAGAAAAACATACTTATTTAATTGCTTATTTGAAATATATAAGTTTAGGAAGGAAAAATACTATACGAAATCTATATACAATAGAATATGCAAAAATTCAGATTTTTGCAAAATACATTTTCTCTTTACAATAAATTCAAAAGTATTCCATAGATAATTTTGGTAGTTGCGTATATGCAACTATTTTTGCGACATTATATGAAACCAGGCACAGGGTTGCCAATCAGTACCACGACACTTTGCAGAGGTAAGTTACTAATTTGGCGAGTTATCTTCGAAAGTTAATAAGGTTGCGATAGTGCTTAAGTACCGTTCGCCTTCAGAAATACTTCCTAGAAAGAAAAAAGCTAATATATTTTATTTCAATGCTTAACATTTTTTTCTCTTCAATATTCATTGTAATAGCAGATTTTTTGTGGCACCCAGAAAATAGGTCTGATAATAATTCATATAAGTATAATCAGGAATAAATTTCAATATGGTGCGTACGTAATTATAAACAAAAATTAAAATTCTCACAGCGGTTTTATAGCAATATTGATCTACATAATTTCTACATAGATACCAATCATAAAAAAACTCTTAAAAATAAATAATGTAAGGGGGATAAGGCTGCAATGATTTAATTAAGAATTATTAAAGATTTGAAACATAATTTTTCAGTTATTTTGAGGTTTCATCTCTGATTATAATTTCAATCATCAAGCCAAAAAAAAATGTATTTATTAAAAATTCATTATTTTAAGGATTTTATTTTTGGCTAAATAAAAATTATATCTGCAACATTTCTTCCCTCTTTAACTTTAATCCTTTCTATATATATTTTTGATTCACTCGATGAAGAAGAGTTTAATCTAATCAGTATTGTAAACAGTCTAAGTCATAGTTTTTAACTACATAGTTAATTCTCCAACAAATGTTTTATTTTTCGTTATTTATACTCAAGAGAATTAACCGAAAAATAACAAGAAAGATCGTAGATCATCTTTTATTTGAGATGTTATTATTAAAACTTTTTTCCTTATTATCCCTTTAAGACCCAACCCGCACGATCGTGCGGGTTAGATATTCTTCTACTTCTTTGCTTCTGGAATAGTCGTATGTAAGAAAATTGCGAATCTAACGATTGAGCTGGTTTGCAGAAAGTGTAAAGTATTACTTTTTATCAACATACGATGGTTGTTGTCCATGTTTTACTTTCAGCAGGCAAATCTAGCTTTTTGTTTCCAAATACAACGAAAACACGTCTTCTTTTTATCTGTCGAAATAAAGGTAATTGTCAATGCATTTTCTTGGCCCAGCCCAGATACAAAATTTGTATTGATGTTTAAATAATATACGTAGAAAAATATTGTTATATTCTATTAATAACACAGGACTCGGGATTTTCGATTTACCGGCACGATCGTGTAGATTTAGGCGTTACTTGAGATTTGCTGGCTGTAAAAAAGGTAGCGCTCCATCATGCGAATTTTCTTTTCTGTTTTAATAATTTTGATGAAAGCCTACATCAAAATAAAGAATATATCAATTTACATAATTCATACCAAATTTTTCTTGGGGGTCACCATAGATGAGTTCCATTTTTTTCTCTCTCTTTTTTGCAATTAATTTTCTTTTCCTTACATTTGTTGAGAAGTATGGCATTTTTATCTTTGCTACAGATATCTGCATCCATCTCCCCAAAAAATCTGGGTTTTTCTGAGGTGGGAGTTTAGTATGGTGTGGTTTAAATATATTTTAATTTTTTTTTTTTTAAAATAATAAAAATATTCTAATACACTTTGTATTTTCGTGAAATACTGTGGTAACTTTTTAGTCAAGCTTTTCTCAAGTCTCTAAAACGAAAAATTCTCACAAGAAGAATTTTTGAAGATTGATGATCAGAATCAGGAGTTGAACTTTGATAAGAACTTAGTGATCTCGGACGATGATAGCCGTAGGGCAAAAACACTAGCGAATGCATAATACTTGAAGGATATTCTAGTTTAAGATTGAGTAGTGAAAGAAAAACATAGAATATTTAGAAATGGAAAGACTATTTTTTGGTTAATTCTGCCATAAAGTCTCTTGAAAACATTAATTACATTGATTTGGCATTTTACAAACTCACCCGTTTCCTGTGCAAAGCAAAAGGTTACGTATCAAATAAATTCCTCTAGCTTATCAAAATGGATAACTTAAAATTTATGATGTAGGGGTGGTTAAGTCTGTATTCTCTACTCTAACAGAAATGTTTTAACTGATGATGAAGATAACAGATGTTGTTCATTTAAACAAGTCGAGGATCAGAAGTAATATAATCCACCTGCTGCTTACGCGCGCAATGCAGGCATTTCCAGGATAAAAGGAAGCGGCAATATTATAAATAGCCCTTTTCAATGCGTTGTTGTGTTTACCAATTGCCTCGCAAGGGTATACCAGATTTGAAAACTATGAAAGCAGTTCAAGCATGTTGCATTGAAAAAATACAAGTAGTTATACTTGTCAAGCAAAACGAAGGTATTTTCAGGTAAAATAATGATGAATTAATAAAAAGATTTGGTTATACATCAATAATAATTTCCATGTTGTAACAATTTGCTTTGAATTAGATTATTTCTTATATCAATTTAGAGCTAAAATGTATGACTCATAAATTCCCACGGAAAAACCAACAAATATGTTTTTCAGCACCAATTACCGATATTCAGGGGTACATATCGTATTAATAACCCGGAAGGGAATTTTGTATTTGAAGGGTAAAATAATTTAGGGTCTTATGAGGTTTTCAAGAGATTTGCTGTGACCGAGACCAAAAAATCCCAAATTGGGTTACAGAAGAATTTTTAAGGAACTAAATTTAGGTTTATATTGTAAAATTAGTTTTTCTTAGAAATCTTAAGTACTAAGCTCAACAGGTGTTCCTTTCAAAATTAAATACTAACACTTGAGTTTTAAAATTACAGGAGTTTTTCCTTTTTTTAGTTTAAAATACTTTGCAAAGTATTCGAAACTTTTTAAATGAGTATACGCTTTGTACAGATCTGATAAGAAGAAATTAAATGCCACTCCATTATCGTTTCCCAAGTAACAAAGAGAGAGAAAAAAAAATTTCCCTTTATTATTATATTACTTAGTAAAGTATTAAAATTGAATTATTTTTATCAATTGAATTTTTATTTTGTTCTTAAAACAGAAGAATAACAAACAGGTACAGAAATTTAATATTTTATTTCTGGATATATAGCACACATCGAAAAAACCATAAGGAAAATATCTATCATTTCCAAGCAGGTTTAGAATGTCTTTATCCAAATAATAGTCTTCTGGAAATTATTTCGAATACAATTTCATGTAATTTCGTCATTTACTAATAATGGATTAATAAGTGCTATAAACTTACTATAGATAGTAAGTATATTAAAACTTTAGTAAAATGTGGTATATATTACCTCACTATCTTTAAACTACCATGGAAGTCCGGCGCGGCAGCGCGCACCGCTTACAAAAATGGCCGATGAGGGTATTCAGGGGTGCGCGTCATACGCCGGATGCCGAAATGATAGCTTACCAAAAAAGAAAAAAAGACCAAGCACTGAAAATTAGGGCTTCTACAAGGCGGACTATTATTTATTTGAAACCACATGCCTAATAGGGTAAAGAGTTATGTGAGTTCAAAATATATTATTTTTCAAAAATTCTGGGATGGCTCTTTGCGAATAGGCGGCAAAACATACAGCGTTGTACACGTACATTTTCTCGTTCTTTTCAATAAAATGAGGTAGGTATACACAGCGAATATACCTAAAAATTAAAATACGAGCGAAAGTGGGTGTGCGTTTATGCCAGTGCGCGCTATGCGCCGGATTTCTAGCACTTCAACCATTTCCAAAAAATAATAATAGTTAGGAATGTGCGGAATTTGCATAAAAAATATTTGTTTTCAAATACAGGTAATCATTATGAGATTTTTTCGTTATATAAAAAAGTCCAAAGAGCATGTTTTGCCTATTTTTAAAATTCTGTGTTCAAGAATGTACTATTTACAATAAATAATGAATGATTAGCATTCATGTTTTGAAGCTACAAAACTTGGCAAATGTATTTATTTTAATTGTAGCATTCTAACAGAGGCACATAGAAGCAGAAAAATGAGTTTTAATGAGCAAATGTCTATCTAAAATATATACAGCTGCGGTATACCCATTATTCACAAAGGGTAATTGAAAAAAATTAAACAATACAGATTGAAGGATAAAAAAGTTTTGACAGTTTAATTTTACGTAGTTACAAATTAAACAAATAAAAGCTTTTACATGTATCAGCTGAAAAACCATTTGTTAAACTTTTAGATGCAGTGCAATAACTTTGATAAAAAAAGAATTTTTTATTTTATAAGCAGCTCATAACTTCCTTTGATTTTTGAAACACATACTAGAAACTGATCATACTGAGACAATTAACACATTGTACAATTTTTAATGTACTGTGAGCAACAAAATAAATTATAAATAATATATATCTGGATATACTTAATACAGGTAATATTTCTCGATATTTGCATTTTATTTTATATTAAAAATTGCTAATATTCCTTGAATTGTAAATTCGCCATTCCTTATATTATGGCGGTTCAATGCATGACAACAGAAATGTTGGCTTTCTAGAATAGGATTTGCATCATTTTGTCGACCATAATGGCAGCTTGGTGGATAGGCCGTTTTGCGAAATTGTTATGCACAAAAACCACCTGGGAAGAGGTACCCAAACAATAAGGTTTCTTACAAAAACCTTCTCCATAAAAAATGCATACATACATACCAAGTTTCAGGTGAATTGGTTAGACGGTGTTGGAGTGAAACGAGGTCATATATACACGACTCCATTTTATATGAAAAATCTAATATATTTGTAGGTACATATATACTGTAGAAACCTTGATACAAATATCTATTAAGACAGCAAATGCTTAGCAATTCAAGTAATACATTTGGTACAATGGCAGGGTACTATAGATTTACCAATTAAGGTTAAAATAACATTTAGTAAATATTCTAATTCATTCTGATTATTCTGGCACTTTATTTTGAGGACACAAGTGTAGAAGTAAAAAATACAACTAGCTTCAATAACCTTATCCATTGAAAATGTACGCACATATATAAGCTCTATAGAAATTCTACATAAATTAAATTTTCCGAATTCCTTTATCCAATAGGTAATTAATTTATCTTACGCGAAACTTCCTCAAGAATCTTTTGATGAAAGCGAAAATTAATCTCCTAAAAGCTTTAATTTTCTCTCAAAACTTTCTTAAGCAGAAATGAGATTACTTACCTTTATTCAATGAGAAGAGTTTATCGTACCCTTGATAAATGTTGGGGAGAAGATGCGCGATTCTGGAAATTCATTTCTAATTTTGTCAGTGTAGATGTATATTAGCTCGCGACACAGACACAATCAACTAATTTGAAGGTTAATTTTTCTGTGCTCAATAGAAGGCTTATTATTCACCACTAATTTCATTTTCTTTAATTTTTGCAAGATTTGATGCTTTAGTAAATTTGCATGCAAAGTAGGAAGAACTAATGTTCAAAAGAAGAAATAAAGTAGATTGCGCACAGACTATTTTCACGGGAGGGTTACATTTAAAAAATTTAGAAGCACCACGACATAAAATTTATTATATAAAAATTAAAAATCTGGGAGGGGTTTGAACACCGAAACCCAGTGTTGCAAAATGTGTGACGTGTTAACCCTACAAAAAAAAGATGAGCATATTGAAAAGTAAAAAAAAGAAATTATTTAAAAAATTATTAATTTACTAAAGGTATACAAACAAATGCATTCTATTCCATGTAAAAATAAGCACATATATACACTTTGGGCTCAGGGTAGTAATTTCTCTAGAGGTGCGAAAATATAAGCAATTTTCAAAGCAGATATAATTGCTAGAAGGTTTAAGTTCAAATGATTCAGATCTTTTACACAAATACTTTTTGCATAAAGATAGGACTTCAGAAAAGCACTACAAAATATTTAAAATATAATAATTTTAAAAATCCACACACATATGAAGATTCTATATAATAAATGTTAAGCATATTTTGGAATTTGAGGGCACGCTATTTCCTGAAATATATTTTGGCTGCAGTGTATAAAAACATTGTAGAATTATAAAATTACTCATACTCTTTAAACCCTACCTAAATTTTAGTATTATATATCTTTGTATTTTGAAATATTTGTAAAATATTACCCAATTTTTTTAAATATTTTTTTTAAAAGATATACATGTTTTATTTAATTAAAATATGTAATTATTATTTGCTCTATAAAAAATAGCTGCAGTGTAATAAGAATACGGGCTAACACATAAATCAACTTATAGCTAAGTAATTAAAAGCTACTATTTTGAGAAATGGCACTTCAGAGCAAAACTTAATAAATATTCTTTATAGAAAAGTTTCTTATTTTTCATATACATGTAATTTTAAAATTATGATTGTATTTTAAACGTTTCGCAAACACTTATGATTCCTTATAAATAATGTATTTAAAAGATTCGATTATTTAATTTAGAAATTTAAAAGAATTCATGCCTGTTTAAAGGTGTTATATTTTCAAACCTAGAAATTTAACATCAATCGAGGACTTACTCTTTTAATATATCAGTACCGTAAACATTTTACCATTGTTTAACAATTTTACTAGTTAAGAACAGGTTTTAATAATTGCAGGTAACCCTAACAAGTATTTGCCGTATATAAAATTATGGCAAAGTGCTTACTTATCTTGACGAATTTGTGGGTTTTATAATTTATCAAGCTAAATGCGATTAAAAAGTATGCTTTTAAATCTCAAATGCCACCGTTTAATACGTAGGCCTTCCGTTAACTCATTATGAATTTGCGTTGTAGGGAAGGAATAAATAAACAGATATCCTCTGAAGCCAGTAAATCCCATAGCAAACCTGCTGAAGGTCATTTTATTTGCATTCCAAGCCTTGGAATAATTTCACCAAAGTAGTTCAGAAAGATCGTACTTTGGAAGAGACGTCCTGGAAGATATATATACGTCCTGGGCAATTAATGCACTGGCTGAGGGAGACGTTTATATGCCGGCGGCGCCAGAGCAGGTTAGGAATGCATTGTTGGCAGCCTTTGGTGCCAATGTATAGTATTATTAGATTCCAATGCATTGTTGTGTATGGAGAGGAGCTCGATGAAATTATGATTGAATATTGGGAAAATATTGAAAGTTTGAGAAGCACTGCTTAAACCTAGTACTAGTATTCACGCTTAGAAAGAAATACATAAGGAATGTTCTAAAAGCATTTGAGAAGTTAAAGGTTTTAAGTAGGCATTATATATCAAAATTTTAAAAAATAGCAGAATTGCTGAACAATATTTATTACCATATTTATTTTATATTTAAATAGTGTGGGATTAATTTCATTTTTGCATTTAAAAGATTAAACGAATTACAGTCAAATCTCTATATTGTGAATTTTTCTATATAGCGAACTTTTTCCTGGAACGATGAACATTTCACGATTTTCTTCGTAAAATAACCTCTCTATAGCGAAGTACATTTTCTATATAACGAACTTTTTCTCTTATGATTCAATTTTTTCACCCTATTTTTAAAGTATTTCTGGACATTCCAAGTTATTCTCTCTTTTAACACATTTTATGGTGGTCATAAGTTTTGAACTGGTTTTTATTAGGTGCCTAATTCGCCGAGAGCAATATAATTCTGGGCGTTTCATCCAAGAAGTACAACCTTTGACCACCATTGTCCAGTTTAATGTAAACATCTTCGATATCCCCTTTCACAGTCAGTGGAGTTGTCTCGTGTCCTTGAACCAGTCTCAGTTCATTTGTACTGTTTATCAGGTGTACTGGAACTTTGTTTCTTGTAGCTCGAAAATGTTAAAACATAAGTGTTTGAGTATCAAATAAATACATTTAATTCTTCAGGAAGTGGATAAAGGCATCAAGAAATTTTCCTTCAAATTTTCTTTATTTCTTTTTTTTTATATAGTTAAGATATATAAAATAAATATATATTAATTTACAAAAAGGTGTGAATAATTACTTGTTTTTAACATGCAGTGTTTAGGAACTTAAAATTTGTTTTATGTAGTTTATGAAATTTATTGAAAGGTGAACCTCGATATAAAGAATTTTCTATATAACGAACTTTTTTTCGAGATTTAGCGACTTCGTTACATAGAGGTCCGACTGTAATTCTAATTGTATCCATATTTAATACTCATAGTAACACATCATAAGGATGTCAACTTGAGTAAACAATACTAAATAATATTTTTTTAAATAATCGTCTTCTCTAGAATGAAAAGACGAAGTTATAGTTTGAATATATTAAATAAAAATCCTAGATATAAATGATGGGTTATGTAAATTGTGTGAGATTTTACGGTTGGAAATTGCAGGGAATCTCTCTATACATAAAGAAGAAAAGCAACTCACTCACTCCCTCATTATGAGATCTCCCGAACTATTAGACTTACAGACTTGACATTTGTTGAGCATGTTTCTTTTGTTGAGTAAAAATCCGCTTAGAACGAATTTTACGGAAATTGACTTAAAAACGGGTTACAAAAAAATTAGAAGGCATTATAGGTAAACATTTCCGTTTTTGAAGATCTACAAACTTGAAATGTGGTTTGCATGCTTATTTTGAGAGTAGAGATCTGATAAGAATGGATTTTTCGGTAATCAACTCCCCATGTGAGTTGCAAGAGGGTTTGAGGTAAGAAAAATTCCCTTTTTTTTGGAGTATTACGCCAATGGACTTGAAATTCGATAACCATGTTTCACTTGTTGAGTAGAGATCCGCTAGGAATGGGTTGAAATCGGCTGCAAGGGGAGCTTAAGTTGTCGCATAGATAAAATTCCCGATTTTGAACTGTTAGTCCAACAAACTTGAAATTTAGTTAACCTGTTCATCTGCGAAGAACGGTTTTAACATAAATCCGCTCCCATGAGGAGTTGCAGGGGTGTATGGATAAAAAGTTCCCATTTTTTAACAATTAGACTTGCAGACAAAATTTGTGATAGGCATGCTTATTTTCTTCAAGAAGTTTCCCAACTAAGAAGTTATAGAACTGATTCCCAATAGGGTTTTTGGGGTGATTACTGATAGCATATACATAAAAAGAAATATTCCTTTTTGAACTATTGGACCTACAGAATTGAATTTGGTTATGCATACCTTTTTTCAATTCCTACTATTAGCTCAAACTCTCTATATATTTATTTATTTATCTTGGTGGAATTTTCAATCGTTAATAAAATACATTTTAAGGCTCTCAATTGAGCTGATATACATGATTATTTTGGATGACAATACAATAATTTAATTATAATTAATGAAAATTAATGGATTAAAACTAATTATTTAAATAATTACAGATGCAGCCACGTTAGCATCATTTTTGGCGACTTAGTGGTCTTTTTGGCAATTTGTGTCAAAACTTGTGTGTGAAAAGGTTTTTTTCTCACGTTTTAAAGCATTCAGTTGAACTGAAATTTTATACACACGATTGTTTTGGATGACAATACGATACTTTAATGATAATTAATAAAAATTAATTACCACTTAATGTTATGATTCTGTCATATGTATATACATATTTATATTAATTGTAACTATTTAATAAAAAGTAGGTAAAATTAAATTTTTCTTTGTTGATCTAAGTAGGAATTGACTAACATTATTTTTTTATATTACTTGTTATTTATTACCTATTTTAGGATACAACATCATCATCATACCTTTTCTATTAAGTAAGGATTTACTATAAGCAGGTTTACGGAAACCGACTGCCAAATAGGGTTTATGAGAGCGTAAAAATAACTGGACTTCAGTCATATTAATTAAAGTCTTTTATAAAGTAAGAGGCAAAGGTTATAAGAATGTTTTTCAACATCTATTAAAATCAATATCTTTAAAAAAATTGTATATATATTATTCATGCAGCATTATAAAATACCCAGGAAAAGGACCATTAAAGGCGCTAATAATTAGATTGTAACTAATTGCTCAGTGATTGGGTGCTATAATTAAATAAATAGATAGATTATTCTTGAAAAATGCAGTTTTTGAAACTCTATCACTTTGGAGTTTTTGTCTTTTGTTCAAGATTTAGAAAAACGGTTTTGACTATTTCTTTC
>BMAV01027271.1:0-22305 GCA_019973955.1 Trichonephila inaurata madagascariensis
AAGTCGGGGGAGCCACGGGAATTTAAAGGGGGAAAGAGGGGGTACCATTTTCTTATCGTACCCCAATGCACCGGAAACATAATCTTTTGATGTTGTTGACTATTGGAACAAAAAACAGTAAAAAATAAATTATAGTATTGATAATTAGTATTAATTAATAAAATAAATAAATAATAGTAATTACTTAATTAAATTTTTCGTGCTACCTACATAGAATTATAATCAATCAAAAAGTTGGGGAGGTCAGACCTGTGGACCCCTCCTTGTACAAGCCAATGGTACAAGTACTTCTTTCCTCAAGGTTTTACACAATTTTTGAGAAAGTATTTTACTACATGTAAAAAGTTAATTGTTTATAAATAGATTTTAGCCCGCCACCTTAAGTAGAACAACAACAAACGTTCTGAAATCTTTCCAGGATTGTCTCAACTCCTTTTGACTGTGCCACTGTGTGTTACTGCAAACACTACAGTGCTACATACTATCAAAAGGCCACCAAAAAAGCTTCCTGAAACAATCCATTCATTCGTATCCTGCCGAAACATTTCAACCAAATCGCATTAGCAGGCAATTCATTACTGTACCCTCGCCATAAAACAGCCCTTTTAATTACGATGGAATCCTAAAACATCGTCTGCTGTTCTCTGGGGAACACACGGCGCGCTGCCTCCACGTAACACCTGTTGTCAAGCAGCGGCGGGTGACAACTCAACTCGCAGACGATGTCACACCCGGTCATTAGAAAAAGGGGAGGGCAGCGATGGAATCAGTCCCCCACGGGATTTGATGTTGGATATCTACTTTTCGCGTGATACGTGTGTGGGTCATGTGATCTACTGGATTGAATACGTTGATATTGAATAATTTGTGGCATACTTAAGAGTTTGTTTTTTACTTTTGAAAAAAAAAAAAAATTGAATTTTTTCTTTCAGATTTTTTTTAAAATCCTGCATTATAATATTATTGATGTCTTATAAATTGGAATTTAATGATCAATAATGTTAGGAAAAATATTTTGTGCGATAAAATTTAACTATGTTTAACGAGAAAATGAGCAGAATTCGTTGTCGTATCAAATGTTTTGTAGATTGATATTGTTAACAGCCAGTGCATTTAAGTGAGTCGTAAAAAATATTACATATTTGAATTTTTAATGCAATTTTAGAAGTGCCTGAATATTTTTAAAGATTTTCAAAAAATAATATTTTGTAAGAAACATATATTTAAACAGAAGCAAGCATTATAAAAAAAATTCAAGTCAATTCCTATTTAGGTCAACAAAGAAAATTTTTTATATTTTAGTTACTTTTTATTAAATAATTACAATTTATATAAATCTGTATATACATATGAAAGAATCACAATATTAAGTGGCAAAATAGAAAGCGATTTTTCTAACAATTTTTAATTTTTCTTTCTATACAGTGTGTTGGACTATTATTTTTGTTTGATTTAGTATTTATTCACACACACACTTATTAAATTGAATTAATGAATTAATATTTGAAAAAACTGTGTTAACATCAAGTGTTATTCTCTACAAATTTTAAAAAAATGTGTTTCAACTTGAATGGGTGGATAAAAATTATTTTATTAACGATTGAAAATTTGTACAAGACATATGCATTTAAGACCCAACCCGCATGATCGTGCGGATTAGATATTCTTATACGTTTTTGCTTCTGAAATAGTCGTATGGAAACAAATCGCGTATCTAACGATTGAGCCGGTTTGCAGAAAGTGTAAAGTTTTACTTTTTATCAACAGACGATGGTTGTGGTCCATATTTTACTTTCAGCTGGCAAATCTAGCTTTGTTTTCAAATACAGCGAAAACTCGTCTTCTTTTTATCTGTCGTAAAAATGTAATTATCAATATATTTCTAATTGCTTAGACACAAATGTTTGAATTAATATTTAAATAATTGTAAAATAGAAAAATATTAATTATAATCTATTAATGTGGCTTTTAGGGCTCGGGTTTCGTTACCCCACGATCGTCCCGGATTGAGCGATTACTTGAGTCAGTGCAGTTGTAAAGGTAAGTACTTACCAAGTGTGTGTGAATTTTTCTTTTCTATTTCAATAATTTTGATGAAAGCCTACATAAAAATGAAATATATAGTTGTATAATTAATACCTAATTTTCTAGGGGGTTGCCATGTATGGGTCCCTTTTTTTTCTTTCCCTCTATCTTGCAATTAATTTGCTTTTTCATGCATTTGTTGAGGATTATGGCATTTTTATCCTCTCCACAGATATCTGCATCCATATCTCTCCCCCAATAAAAAATCTTGGTTTTCTGGAGGGAGTTATTATGGTGTGGTTTAAATATATATATATTTTTAAATAATAAAATTTTCTGATACATTTTACTATTATTCATGGAATACTGCGCTAACTTTTAATTCAAAACTTTTTCAGATGTCTAAAAGGAGAAGAATTCTCACAGAAGAAATTTTTCAATTGATTAATAAATCAGATTGAACTTAGATCAGAACTTAGTGATCTCTCGAATGATGACAATGCTGCGAACAAAAGATATGAATCTCCTATACTGGAAGGAGAATCAAGTTCAAATGACAGCGATGAAGAAACACATGGGAATATTTGAAATGGAAAGACAATTTCGGATCATTCTTTACCATAAAAGTATCTTGAACACATTCATTACATTGATTTAGCTGTTGCAAATTCTTGGTTGCTGTGCAAACTAGATACAATATCAAATAAAATTCCTCTAAAAATCAAAATGGATCGTTTAAAATTTAAGTTAGAGATAGTTGAAGCGTTATCAGCCCCTACACCTCCTAACAAAAGTATTGTAACTGATGATGAAGATAACAGTGTTGTAATTCCACTCACAAAAAAAGATCAAAGCGTTATAATCGAACTGCTAACATGTCATGGTTTTTATCCTGGCCATTCCCAGATAAAAAACTTGTCATGCATACCTATTTTTGATGTGTTGATGACATTTCAAAGCCTCTCAAGTGCAGATTCAAAAGCTACGAAAGCAGTTCAAAACATATTGTGAAAAATGCAATAATTATTTATACTTGTTAAAAACAAAAACAAAAAAAAAAGAAAAAAGATTTTTACAGCAAATAAATAATGAATTAATAAAACAGTAAATTATACATCAATAATTTCCTTATTTGTAACAATTTTAGCTGAATTAAGATTGTTTCTTCTATCAACTTAGAGCTAAAAATGTATAACTCTTAAAATTTCATAGTTGACCTGTTTCACAGATAACACCTAACCCGCACGATCGTGCGGGTACCGTCTACTTTCCAGGGGGCGAGAGGGATTTTTTTATTATTTTTCCCAATGTCATTGGGGTCCATATAGAACTAATAACCAGAAGAATTTAATATTTGAAGATAAAAATAATTCGGGTCTTAAAGGGATATATATATATATATCATGGAGTAATTCTTAGAATGACAGGAGAAATGCAACGTGCAACAGTTTATCATATTATATTTTATTGTTAATGTTCAGCAAAGCAGTCTGTACTCTAAGCCATGACAAAACGAGTCATATTTCAGCGTCGATCAGGAGCCAGAGCGTCGGTCGTTCACGTGATCGCCGTAAAACCGCTGAAGTCGAAGTCGAAGTCAAAGTACTTATGCGGGAGGTGGGTTGAGTTGTTCTGGTTGGAAGTTAGCTTCAACTGACAATTAAAGCTTTGGGGATTCATCACAAACACACACATACATATAAAAATGTATATATATATACACTGGTGTGCAAAACTTAAGCAACAGGTGGGTTTATTGCCATAACTTCACGAAAAATCATCTGAGAGACATGAAATTCTGAAATGAGGGAGAGTATTATGTACGTAAAGGATGACGAAAGCATCGGCGCTGAAAAAGGAATACAACGCATACGGTATGGAATCAAACAAAACAAGCTTTATTGAACGCATAGTATCGTGACTCATGATTGTCTACCCAACAGGAAGAACAACAAGCAGATGTTCCTTAATATGGTTTTGCACTCCCCTTACACAATGGTTGCTTTGCACCGTCTCCGCATACTCAGAACCAGCTGGTGAAACATTTCTTGGGTAGGAGTGCCCATTCCTCAATCAACATCTGTTCGAGGTTGTTGGTTGTACTCGGATGATGTGAGCGTGTGGCAATACGCCTCCCCAAACATCCACACATGTTCGATGGGTTTAAATCTGGGAGCACGCTGGCCAATCCATTCGGTGATATCTTCACTTTCCGGCAGCTCCTTAACAGCAAAAAAGTGCGATGTGGCCGTGCATTGTCATCCATAAAAATGAAGTCTGGGCCAATGGCACCTCGGAAAAAAATGCACATGGGGAAGAAGTACCTCCTCACAATAGCGATCCCCGGTTACAGACCCTCTGTCGAAAAAGGGAGCTCAGTTCCGCCGTTCAGCATAATGCCAGCGGGGGAAAAACACCAGGACCACCGTAACGATGTCTTTCCTTGATGTTACTGGGATAAAACCGGGTCCCGATCTCTCTCCAAATCAAAACGCGTTTTAGAATCGCTTCTGGTACTGAACCGACTCTCATCCGTAAAAAAGAACACGACTCCATTGATCAGTTGTCCCGTTTTTGTGCTCTCTGTCCCTGTAAACGGTGGCTTCGGTGGCCATCTTTCAACGGGAGGCAGCGTTCAGGACGGAGGGTGAACAGGCCCCCCTTTTTGAAGGGCCCCTGACCACAGTAAACCGCTAAATTGTCGACCTGTTGCTTTTTACAGAGTTTCTGAGCAATGGTGCTTGCTGATTGCTGTCGAACTTTTCGCCTGCAGAATGATATATCGGTCATCCTGCGTTGTCGTCCTCCGGGCGGCCACACCAACCTTCAACAGCTGTACCTGTGGTTTTTGGAACGTTTTCCCAAGCGCGCGAAACGACACTTTGTTGATTCCGAACTCTGCAGCTACACTGGTGAAGTACGCCCCTCCTCCAGTTTTTCCGATCTTTTCTTCCACGTTTTGAAGTCATCCAGATGATTTCTTCTAGCCATATTTCACGAACTGACCCCACTGGCCTTGCAGGAATTTTGGTGGGTGCGTCTCCGTCCTTCATTTCATTCTCTGTTGAGCAGCGCGGAAACCACGCTTTTTGCGTACGCTCACATCCCCTTCTGACGTTTTTTTTCCCGATATTTGCATACCCCCGGACGTTTCTACTAAAACACGTGTTCCCTCTACTGATCCCCAGACCTCCTTTTCTGCAATTTCATGGCTATCTTAAATTTTTACATTGTTTTAATTTTTTGCACCCCGGGTTTATATATATATATATATATATATATATATATATATATATATATATATATATATATATAAAGGGAAAGTTGAACTAATAGTAGGAATTATTGAATAGAAAGATAGATTATGAAGAAGCTTTTAAAATTTGTTATATAAACTCAGCACTTTTTTTTAAAAAAAAAAAAAATCGTTCTATCAGTAGTTAAATATAAATTTTTTATTTCAACAAAAATTTAAAATTTTTTTTTAAAAATGAAATTTAAAAAAGGAACTTTAAAAATTTTTTTAAAAAATTTTTTAAAAATTAAAAAAATACCTTTCTAAATAAAAATAATCGAAATTATTTAAAATCCCAAATACAGCTTTTTGTGATCTCTTCTCCCCAAGTGGATTTGATATACTCTCTAAATTTATTGACGCGATTTTAACATGCTTTTTAAATTAATGATTTTTTTATTGCGCATTTTAACAAACGCCGCAAAACTTGACAAATTTCGTATCCCCTTTCCCCAAAAAAAAGTACTTTTTTAATAAAACAAATATCTCTCTATACCCGCACACATAAAATTTTATATTCAGATGAAAAGAAAGAAAATTTATTCTGAAATACTTAATTTAATTGCTCTAAAAATAGAGGAATATTGTTTATATAAATATACAGTAATAACAATTATAAATGCTAAAAAAACTGATTAATTTCAATAATTTATTTTAGTATAACATTGCTTACAAAATTCTGAAATGTTTGAAAACAAATAGGAATACAATCTATTTTACACATACATTTTATAGGAATACAATTTATGTATAAAATTTCTAAAGATATTAATCTTAAAGATTAACATATCCGACTACGTTTAGAACCGTGATTTTAAAAAAGCGCATAAATGGATAATTTTCAGGATATTTAGTGTCACTTAGATTAGAATGCATATAAAAATTTTTTTAAAAGGACATTTTGACAAAAATTGTTTAAATACACTATTTCGGCAAAAATTAACTTAAAAAAACCCTTTTTAAATTTTCCTTTTTTGTGAAAAATTCTTCTATTATAATAATATTTTCCTGTATATAGCTCAGCCCTTTTCCTGTCAGAGGCTCAACTATGAGTTTTAAAAAAAAATTCACATTATTTTCAGAGTTACAATCTTTTTGAAATAATTATATTTTTTTTTTCTTAAAATTTTTCCCCCTCCGTTGTCGTAAAACATGGATAAAACTTCTAAGTCATGCGTTTAAAAAATTCTAGTTGAGCCTCTGTAAAAGTTTAAAACTATAGAAAAACAAAAAAATTATACAATAAAGCTTTTTTTCCCAAAAGGGAAAAATTTTTAAAAAAAGGTCTTCTATTTTCATTTTGTCAAAATAAAAATTTAAAAAATTTTTTATTCCAAAACTATTCTCAAAACAATTTTATATACTTTTTCTAATCTAAGTGTCTAAAAATATCATAAATATTATCCATTTACACGTTTTTCCCCAAAAGTCACGGTTTCAAAACGGGGGTACGGGATCCCTTAAAAATTTTACAAAATTTTTACCAAAAAGTTATATAGTGTTTATAATTTTTTTTGAAATTTTTTTATACATTTTATACCTTAGAGATAGTTTTCTTTATGGAAAAGCATTTTTAAAAAAATGATTTTTCCCTTCAGAATATTCGTAAATGATTCAAATTTCATTTTATTATAATATAAAAAAAAGAGCTTAACTCTACCCTTGGCTTGATTGGCTACCATTTTCATTTCACAAATGATTAATTTTAAAGTTGATGCATTTTAAAATCCCTGTTTTTTTTACTTGAACGTTTGTCTTTTTTTTTTTTTAATTACGATTTCTTTTTTTCATATCCCCCGTTTTCGTTACATTTTTTTCGTTCCCAGCCCCATTTCATCAAAGACGATTTTCTTAAAAGTGTTACATTTTTTTTTATTTTTTTTGTTTTTCGTAAGGTTGTAAATTTAATTTTCATAAAATTTTTTTATATGAGTATCAATTTTTCATAAATGCTAAAAAAAGCTGGGGGAATATAAATCGGGTTTTGGGGGGGAAAGGGAATATTTTTTAACTTTTTTTGTGTGTGTGTGTGGGGAAAAAGTTCGGGGGAATTTGAAACATTTTTCGGTCAAGGTGATTTTATCCTACCAAATAAACCGGGGGAAAAGACCAAAAACTTTCTATAAAAAAAAGAAAAACCCGAAATCGTGGTGGTAATAAATCCAACTGTATCTCTTATAAAGCCAGTAAAAATGGAATACATGAACAACCCGAAACTTATACGCCCTTCATTTTTTTTAATGGGCCCGATCCCAAAATTTTCCGAAAAGCTCTGCCGCATACGCAGCAAAAAAACATTTGCGGGAAAATTTAAAAGAATTAAAATATGAAACCCCCTAAGCTTAATCACCGGATTCTCCCCCAATCGACTTTCATTTTTTAAAAAAATTTTTGAACAGTTTTACTTATTAAACTGGACGAAGTGAAGACAATCTGAAAAAATTTTATGTCAAAATTTTTTGATTTCCCCCAAAATCAAAAATATCTTTAAGATTTAAAATTTTACTGGAAAAATTAAAATAAAAACTTACTGTTATATAGGACTTAAATATAAAACAAGTAATGTAAAAAAATTTAAATCAATTCCTACTTTGAATGGATGAATAGAAAGTATTTTATTTAGGTTTAAAATTTAAAAAAAGATATATATATATAAAATATATATATATATATATATATATATATATATATATATATATATATATATATATATATATATATATATATATATATATATATATATATATATATATATATATATATATATATAAATAGGGAATGTGAACTAAAAAGAGGAATTGAAAAAAGGAAAAGGGATGATTTGTCTGCATTGTTGTAACAATGCACACCCCGGTTGGCTGAAAAAAAGGTTTTGAACCCTTTAAAGTTTGTGCCTTTTTTTTTAACAGTTACATTGTTATAACAACAGAACAAAAACTAATTTGGCATCGAAACCTTTTAAAAAATTTTAAAATTTTAAATTTTAAATTTAAATTTAAAATTTTTTTAAAAAAGTAATATAAAAAATTTTAAGTCAATTTCCACTTAGATCAGCAAAAAAAAAATTTTATTTTAGCTACTTTTTTTTAAATAGTTACAATTAAATAAATATGTATATACAAAGACAGAAGCACAACATTAAGGGGTGGAATTTTTTAAATAATTTTTCCCTTAAAAATGTATTTATTGTCATCAAAACAATCGTGTCTGTAAAATTTCATTTCAACTGGGAAAACCTTAAAAAGCTAGAAAAAAACCTTTTTAAAATTTTGACACAAATCCAAAAGGGTCGCTAAGTCACCAGCGTGGCTGTATTTGTAATTCCTTTAAAAAATTGATTGTAATCTTAACACCTTTTTTATAATTAAATTATTTATTGTTGTCCCAAAAAAAATCAGGTATATAAAATTTCAAAATAATTTAGCGCTTTAAAATATATTTTATTAGCGATTGAAAATTAAACCAAGATAAATAAATATATAAAAGTGTAGGGTTTAAAAGTAGGAATTAAAAAAATGTATTAACATCAAAATGTCGTCCCCTACAAGTTTAAAAAAAATTTTTAGAAAATTGATTGGATAAGAAAGTATTTTTTAACGATTGGGAAACGGGCAAATAAATATGTATGGAAATAAATATACAAAATAGAAAGAGGGGAGGGTAATTTGTAGGGTTTAAAAAAAACATTAAAAAATCATGCAATATCATGAAATATCCAAATAAACTGGGTGGGTAATGGTTAGTTAAATATATATAAATGAAAAGGTTTCAAAAAATTAAAACTATTAATAAGAATAAAGGTATCATTAATAGTATTATTAATGTTTTACAAAATGACAGCATTAAAATCCCAAAATATTATCGATTTAAAACTTTTAGTTTGTATCTTTTCTATCGATAGTATTAATATCATCACACTACTATTTTAGTAATGATAATTTCGATACACATTGTTCTTCAAAGCAATTAGAAAAAAAAGAAATGATATTGGATAAAAGATGACCATTCGAAAATAAGAAGCACATTCTGGGATAAAAAAAAATGCTTTAAAAAAATAACGGTGGAGCAAGAAAATTCATTTCCCACCCCAACCAGATTTTGCCCAAAAAAAATAAGATAAAACCTAAAAAAGCTAATAAAATAAAACAATCAACCTTTTTTTTTAAACCACACGTGGCAAAAAAAGTAATTTCTTCAAAAAAAAAAGCGTACACAAAAAGCTGTCAGATCACTTTCAACGGAGAAATGTTGTTCGGGGGACTTAATACAATGCTGAATAATCAAAATTTTTTTGTGAGATATGATAGTTTTTTGGGGAAAAAAAATCAAAATTTCGGGAAAAAATGAGAAATTTATAATGTTTAGCAGACGTTAATCAACCTGTTAAATTTTCTCATTGGGATGTTGTTTTTTCCCCAAAGGGCTACATTTGGAAATAAGTCTTTGGGCATTAAATCCTCAAATGTGAGAACCATTTCATGGTGGTCCCATCTAGTGATGGCTCTCACTACAGAATTTTTGTAGCATGAATTAATTTTTTGTTATTCAAGCTTTTATTGGATACTAATATTCGTGATTTAATTTTGCCGAAAATACCAAAACCAAATTGATACTAAACAAAGTAATATAAAAAAAAATTAAGTCAATTCCTTCTTAGAACAACAAAGAAAATTTTTTATTTTAGCTACTTTTTATTAAATAGTTACGATTAATATAAATATGTATATACATAGGACAGAATCACAACATTAAGTGGTCAATTTTTATTAATTATCTTTAAAGTATCATTGTCATCAAAATAACCCGTGTCTATAAGAATTTCAGGTTTCAACTGAAGGGCTTTACACGGGAGAAAAAAAACCTTTTCACACAAAAGTTTTGACACAACAAAGGATGCCAACTGGCGTATTTGTATTTTAAATAATTAGTTTTAATCAATTAAATTTTATTAATTATTTCTATATTATTTATTGTCATCCAAAATAATCCTTATATAAAATTTCAGCTCAATTGAGGGCTTTAAAATGTATTTGATTAACGACTGTAAATTCCACCAAGATAAATAAATAAATAAATATACATAGAGAAAGTGTGAGTTAATAGTAGGAATTGAAGAAAAAGGTTTCTTTTATACGTCACATAATCTTAGACCAGTATGCCTACGAATTTTTGAATCCAGAAAATCTATCGACACCAGGTGAGATCGAACCCGTAACCTTAGGCTTACGAGTGGATTCGTTATCCCTTTGCCACCGAGCTGATGATTGAGTAGTTATAAAATCATGTGAAATTCCAGAAAACTTGACAGATTTTGAATCGGGAAAAATAACTGGATAGCTCTATATCAGTGTTTCCCAAAGTTATTTATATAGACCCCCAGGGGTCTACGACGACCTCCAAGGGGTCCACGCCAGCGAAAAAATAATTTGGGGGTCCATGAGGTGTAAATGGGGTCTACGATAGTGGCTCTCATTAAACCAGATTGTGATTTTAATTTTAAATGGAAATTTAATCAAGTGGAAACCAGACTTACCTATTTAATAGATTTATTTACTAAATTTAATGAGGTTAATTTGCAGTTTCAAGGTGACAGCATAATTTTTTTTTAAAACAAGGACCACATTTCAGCCTTTCTTGTGTATGCCATAATTGAGCTAAAGAAGTATCATTTTGGACATCTCAAATTTTCCCAGTTTCACAATTGTCACGAACAATCTGCCAGGAAAAAAGCGACCTACGTTCAACATTTAAATGCCCTTTTTTTTTTTGAAACTAGGTTTGAAAATGTTTTGTGACTATCGTAATACCACAATAGGCAATGAATTCATATGGTTACTTTGAAAGAAAAATTCAGATTACAAGAACTAGACACTAGGAATAGGCACTAACTAAGATCTTAAGGTTAAGTTTATAAACGGATGTCAATAATTTTGGAATATCTTGAGAAAGTTTTTAATTGTTTTTCCGATTGAGAAGGAGTTTCCCATTGCACTTGCCATTCTCCAAAACAAAAGAAAGAAGAAAAGACCGGACACTGCTAACTAAGGAGATATTTAGGGTTAAACCTGACAAGATTGGTGCTAAATGTTGAAAATTTGTTATTGCATCCCCAGATTCATCCCTCCCACTAAAAGCATTTGTTAGTTGCTCAGTTATTTTATTTAACACTTATTTTTATGCTTTAATTAAATTTTAATTTAATTAATGCATAAAATAGTGTTTAAAATTAAGAAAACACGTATGAGTTAGTTAATTAAATTTTAATCTAATTAATTAATATGTGTTTTCTTAATTTTTAAACACTATTTTTCACTATAGTTAAAAATTTAAATCTTTTTAAGGATGCAGCTCTATACCTGCTGTCAAAAACCCATTTAAGTTGATGAGTTTGCAAAAATTTAATTTTAGGTAAGCAGGGGTCTACTCCAAACCGAAAAACTTGTCAAGGGGTCTATGAGGCAAAAAAGTTTGTGAACCTCTGCTTTAAATAAACATCCCTGGAAATAAAAGAAAATTGATACGATTTTTTTAATGAATTTAGGCGATTCTAGTGGCTTGGGTAGCCTGTGATTATGGTCATAAACTTGTGGTTGGAGTGTCACGGTTTCGGATTCTGATGTCATTGAAGATGCACAGTGTAGAGGAGCTGATGCATGTTTTACAAGTTGATGCTCAAAGTCCCCCCGTTGGAGTGATGTAATAGTTTCGAATGGGAGTGCCAGTTCAGGTATCTCTCATCCCGGTCATTTGACAGAGGTTTAAATTTACGAGGTATGTTGCCAAAAACCCTTGTGTTGTCTTATAATGTAACTCACTTAGTAGATTCTAAAAATAGCATTAAAAAATTGATGTTTATCTGATGTTGGCGTTATAATTTAGTCCTACTACAAAACCTTAGAGTTAATATACCTAATTATTTACAGTTCTATGCTCAAAAACTTACCAGTGAAAAAATGATTTGATGAATCAGGTCTCGATAAACAATTAGAAATATTAAATAAGTTAAATTATGATTCAACATAAATTTATTTAGTGGATTCTTTATAGCGATGTAGTCGGAGGTGTGTACAAAATTTAAGAACAAGAAATCTCATCCCAACTCATAATTTGGTCTGTATTTTACCTTTCAATTTTTAACCATTTAAACTTTTATAAACTGAGCCACTTAAAATAAAATGTATCATATAATAGGAATCTGAATATAGATATTTACTGGTACTGATTTGTATTTGATTGTTGTGACAAATCAGAGCCAAATTACGGTAAAAAAACTCCATAAAATACAACTCAAATTTTATTAATAGAAAATAAATTATGATTATAATTATAAAAATATAATGTCAATCACACAAATCGGTTATAAAACCAAAACAAAACCAAACGATGTATACTGAAAAGAAATAATTATTTTAAAAAAATAAATGAAAGAAGCAAACAAAATAAGTAAAAATTAAATCATGCGGTGAGACCCGTTTCAGTATACACCACACCGTAATGATTATCTGTTAAATCGTTTCCAAGTCTCCATTCATTGAAAGAACAGTTTTAAAATAAAACTAGTAAAAAAATTAAAATAATTTTTTTTATCTTATAAATATTACGTACAGGTTTTACTTCAACAAATACGTATTAATAAAAAATACGCATAATTTTAAACAGAAAAAAAAATGCTAAGTAAACACATTACCAAGAGGGAAAAAAACTGTTTTTTCAATTCCTGCTATTAGTTCACTCACTCACTCTCTCTCTCTCTCTCTCTCTATATATATATAATTATATATATATATATATATATATATATATATATATATATATATATATACCTTATTCAAATTTTCAATCGTCAATAAAATACTATCTATTTAACCATTACAGTTCAAATACATTTTTTAAAAACTTGTATTGGACGAGACTTGATGTTGATACATTTTTTCAAATATTAATTCGTTAATTAAATTAAAAAATGAATAAATAGTGATAAACAAAAATAATAGTCCAACTGGTCGTGGGTTCGAATACCACCTCGGATGCCCTAATTTCTGAGAATGGGATTTCTTTTGTACCACACTATTTTATTAGAATAATTAAATTTAATTAATGAATAAATAGTAACAAACAAACCAAAAAATCGTCCAACGCCTTGAATAGAAAAGGAAACGGAAAATTACAAGGAAAATCGCTTTCTATTTTGCCATTTAATATTGTGATTCTGTCATATGCATTTACATATTTATATTAATTGTGACTATTTAATAAAAGGTAACTAAAATAAAATTTTTCTTTGTTGATCTAAGTAGGAATTGACTTAATTATTTTTTTATATATTACTTGTTTAGTACAAGTTGTGCTTATAAGCACACATTAGATTTTATGTGTTCTTGTCCTCTGATTTCAGTGAAAAATCTCTCAAAAGAAATTTAAAATACAGCAATATGATCCTGACTATGACTTAAGAATTTGCTAATGAGGTTAATTCATGTGACGTCATAGTCACAGGATAGAGAAAGCCACGTGATTCTAGCCAATCAATTCAAAAACTCATGTGACGTCATAGTCACACGATAAAAACTATCTTGTGTTTCCAACTAATCAGTTCACGCGCTCCGGAGTTGCCAAGTTTTGATCTTTGCAGAAACTTTCTCTTAAAAAGTACGCATGTATACAAAATACATTTTATTTAAAAGTATAAGCATAAAATACGACTTTTTTTTTAATTAAAAAAATCTTTTTGAAGAAATTTTTTTCCTTAACGTTTAATCATTTTTACCCAAATGTGAAATTTGAAATTTTATCTGAGTTTTACAAATAGAACAAATACAATTAGTTTAATGTTTGTTTTGAATTCAATGGAAAACACGTGTTTGTTTTTATCATGTGACTTCATGAATCAAGCCCATTGATGTCGAAAAAATCAGACTTCTGTATGATTATGTTATTATTAGTCAACCTTTTGTAACTATCAATTTAGAAAAATCCGCTGCATTTTTAATAACTCAAAATGAATTTTAAATCTTATTCAAAACCACATAAAACCAACTGTACAAGATGCATTCTCAAAAATATGCACTGTATTGATTTTTTTTTATCTCAATGCATGTTTAAAAAACTTAATATATACTCATATACAAACCCCCCTTACAGTTGGTTTCAAATCTTCTCTCCCCAAAGTTTACTGAAACCCTATTAGTACCTAATCAAAGCAAAATGACCACTTAGTCAAACGATAATGGACCAAGCGTTAGGGAGGAGGGGTGAGCATCCATTTCGATCGTCTGCACAATTACAATGTCTATCACATGATATCGAATTCACCTGGAACCAAATTATCTGCTGTAAAATAAAGAAGTATAATAATAAAAAAAGCAAAAGAGAGAGGAGGGTGGCTGGTGGGATCTCCCTATTCATTAATCGTTTGGTGAGGCGACCCCCATTACTTTCGGTTCGGACCCACCCCCGCTTTGTTCGGACCCTTTGTGTTGATGATTGAGCAACAGCCGCACAGATGGCCGCATTTGTTAGATTCGTTGCTAAGCAACACATCTTTGGCAGAGGAGAAAATGCCACACTGATTTGGCGATGGCTTGGCGACAGTTTCAGTTGGCCCGATAAAATTATTCTGTTTGTTATCTTTCCGAATCTCAATCCAAACGGAGTAGGTTTGAGTATGGAGAAATGCACTTATGGTTAAATCGCATTCACTTGAGATTTTTTCTAGATCCTATAAAATATTTTGTCTTGAACAAATTTTAAAATAAAAAAACAACAACAAGATTTTACGAATGTAGAAAGAGAGAGAGAGAAAAGAGAGAGAGAAGAGAGAGAGAGATAGAGAGAGCTTTCATTTCTTTCTATTAAAATTGAAATAAACACAATAAAATTGCTTCTTCTGCAGCTTAAAGAATTCAAAACATTCCAATTTTACTCCATATCACAAGGAATGATTTCCAAAAAAGTAAAGAGGATTACGTCTATGTAAAGACCATTTTTATTGTTCAATATATTTCTATTTCTTTTACAAAATTAAACTAGAAATACCCTAAGAAAAGGAAAGTTAATAATGTCTAATTTTTATCAACGAACATAATTTGCTATTCGAAATCATGAAAAATTTGATAGAATGTATTCATAAATCGTTTGACAAAGAATATCATTGATGAAGTACCCTGCTTTTTTGACAAATCGGCGTTAGTACCATGTTTTATGACGTAATACTCAGAATGACAGAGAAGGAGCTCAATTCAGTTAGCCCTCTTTCTGTTTGGATGTGCTTCTGTGTACTTTTTAAGAGAAATAATTTTTCAAACTTATTTAATCCCCTTCCTTCCCCGACAAAAGGTGTTAAGAACCCATATTTTATAATACTTGTAAAAAAGAACACACATTGAAGTTCCCAATCTCAGGAAATGCAATATGCAAATATCCATGTGAGGGTAGCATCTCGAAAAAATATACAATCCGGGGTTCATCTATACTCAAAAGACTCAGGGAAAAGTTTTCTGGTGTGATTATGGTCACACGATGTTAATTAAGGGGGTTCCCCCATGTGGCAGCCTATTTTTCAAGCATTTTTAAGGAGTTTTTGACGACCAGTGAAAAAATAGAACTTTAAGTTTTTTATCGTTTATTTATATGTATTTAATTATGTATATATTTCAACAAAAAATCCAATAAAACGTGAGTTATAACTCTATGAACACACCCGCCTCAAAAAAATGAACACTTACTTCCTCCACGATTCCGGCTGATTGGCTTATCTGAAATAAAAAAAATTAACTGCTTTTTAATTTGTAAGCTTAAATGCGCAGAATGGACGACACTCAATGGGCTTGATTCATGAAGTCACATGATAAAAACAAACATGTGTTTTCCATTGAATTCAAAACAAACATTAAACTAACTGTACTTGTTCTATTTGTAAAACTCAGATAAAATTTCAAATTTCATATTTGGGTTAAGATGTTTAAATGTTAGGGAAAAAAATTTCTACAAAAAGATTTTTTAAATAAAAAAGTCGTATTTTATGCTTATACTTTTAAATAAAATGCATTTTGTTTACATATGAACTTTTTAAGAGAAAGTTTCTGCAAAGAGCAAAACTTGGCAACAGCGGAGCGAGTGCACTGATTAGTTGAAAACACAAGATAGTTTTTATCGTGTGATTATGACGTCACATGAGTTTTTGAATTGAATGGCTAGAATCACGTGGCTTTCACTATCCTGTGGCTATGACGTCACATGAATCAACCTCATTGAAAATATTAAAAATTGGACTTTTGGTAGACCTCTGAAGAAAAAGTTTCGAATTTCATGGGGTTTTTTGTTATGTTTTTGTTATAAAAAGCTGAAATATCTTGAATTTTGGAATGATTGTAGTCCATTTGGTGCCCCTATATATGTGCTGAGTCTATTCTGTACATTTGAAGTCTTTCGGTCAAACTATTCTTGAGATATGATGGAGGAAAGTTTGCAAAACACCGTTTTGAGAAAGACGCGTTTAAAGTTTCAAATCTGGTTAAAACTATGAAAATCTTAACCTATCCTCAATCAGCGATTAATAGTCCATAGAGTACTTCTTCCTCTCGGAATAATTTCAAAGCAGATTGTTCAGCTCTTGCATCAATTCTTTCTTGTTTAATAGCATCACTCGAGGGCGGCTCAGAGCGCAAGATGCGCGTTTCATTACGTTTCTGTGCAAAAGTATGCGCTTCGCAGCCAACGGGGCATCCCCTAGTCATCATTGTTTTTAAGGGGTGTTAGAAAGCTAAAATCTTATTTTTTTTGACAGTGAGATTTTTACATTTTCAAATTGTATAGATTTTAACCTTTCTAAAAATACCTTACTTTAATCTCTAGGGTATTTAGAAAACCTTAAAACCTATTTTTAAATAATCGTTGAATCTGGGACACGCCCATTTTAAAGGCGAAAAATGTAAACAAAGTACTTCGTTTTTCCTTAAAAGTGTAACGTCTGATATAAACCAAAACATATATCTTTTATTTTAAATTGAGCCTTTTTTTCCCTAGCCAATGAGAAGTCTCACTGTACACATTAAAATCAATTTATCTCAAAATGTAAATTTTAATGTGCGATGTACCCTTTCTGAGAAACTACTCTTCACAGGTATGCAAATTTTGTATAAAATATTTATAATGATGTCTAATATATACTGAAATGAGCTTTTGTAAAAAACTCAAAAATTTATTTTTTACAAATTTTTTAAGTGAAAAATGGGTCAAATTTCGCAATGTTTGTTAAAATATTTCATAATTTATTAAAAAATTCAAAAATAGCTGAAAGCTCATTTCAGTATAATGAGAGAGGTGTACTTTAATTGCATGAAACATTTCAAGCATGTACATATAACAGATTTTGAGAAAAGGTACATCGAAAACAGCCAATTTAACATTGTCAGTATAGATTGAAATTTTTCCACAACTCCTCTTAATATTTCTACAAAATCTTCGTTAAAGATAATGACAGGTAAGTATGTTGCAATTTCAACGATCTTGCGGCCAGAGTGCAGATGCTTTTGAACAAAAGTCCAAATCAACGAATTTATAGATTCGTTACTGTGTTTTGCGTCTCTGCGCAGAAAGATGAATCTCTTTTACAAGTCTTAAATATTACAATTTCAGAAATAGCAGCAAATACAGAAAGAATCTCCAAAATGCAATACGAAAAACTTGGAATGATGTAAACCTCCATGTCCATGCTGTTTTTTTTTTGTTTTCTCGCAGAAGCTGATGTAAATTCCGCATCATTTAAGGGGGTAAAACGGTTTCCACTAAACTTTTGCTTTTTATTACGACCAGGATGAACATTTCCAGTCGTACTTCCTTTTAGACCACTCATTGCAAAATAAATTATTTGTAGCTGTTGTGCTCTTCGAAGCTAAACCAAGACTAAAACAAGTTCGACAAAATATTCAATAACTATAGATATTTCCTTTAAAACCTGTACAAACTTGTCTTTACTTGTATGAACGTATATTTCCATAGAAGGGTATCTCTGGTATCAAGTCAACTGTACACATTAGGCCCAGCCTTCGAATGCCAACTCAGCGCTCCGAAGAGTTTCTTCTAACTGCTGTTATCTTTACAAGGGCATTGAATTAAAAAAAGATCCCTTTACAGTCATATTCTAGACATGTTAAGTTATCCAACTACGTTCGGAACCGTGATTTTAAAAAAGCGCATAAATGGATAATTTTCATATTTAGTGTCACTTAGATTAGAGTACATGTATAAAATTGTTTTAGGACGTTTTGACAAAAATAAAATGATTTAAATACAATATTTCGGCAAAAAATTAACTTAGAATAACCTTTTTTCAAAATGTTCTCCTTTTATAAAAAATGCTTCTAAAATAATAATATTTTGCTTATATAAAGTGAAGATTTCTCAAGAGAGTCTGAAATATGATTTTTGAAAAATTCACATTATTTTCAGAGTTACAACCCATTGAAATCATTATCGGCGTTTTTTTCTTAAAATTTCTCCCCTCTGTTGTCGCAAAACATGGATAATCCCACTTCTAAGCTATATATTTCAAAAATTCTAGTTCAGCCTCTGTACAGAGGTTTGAGCTATACACAGGCAAAATATTATTATATATAATAGAAGCATTTTTTACAAAAGGATATTATTTTGAAAAGGGGTCATTCTATGTTCATTTTTTGTCAAAATATTGTACTTAAATAATTTTTTATTGTAATAATATTCTTAATGCAATTTTATATACGTTTTCTAAGTGACACTAATATCATAAATATTATTCATTTATACGCTTTTGCAAAATCACGGTTCCGAACGTAGTCGGATACCTTAAAAGACTTTAGTTGGAGATAGACACATGCAACATTTCATTTTGGAAATTGTTAGCGAATTTCTACATTTCCTCATTACATTATGCCAACAGGCTGCCGATAACACGCAGTTTTGGCATTACCTTCCATCATCGACAACGCAGGTGGTGGATCGTGTCTACTTAGCGGCCGAGACCAGTGACGTCTGCGTAGGGTTACTAGACAAGGAACATTGCGTCAAATATCAGTGATAATCAATGCGGGACGTACGACAAAGGACCATGTTAGTGAAATTTGATATTGATAAGAATATCAGGAGAACACACGAACTAGAGTGCCTTTACTAATGACACACAATAAGCTCCAATGCTTCTGCTGGGATCATGACCATATCAGTTGTACTCTAGATGTCTGTAAAAACATCACTTGATCAGATGAGTCATGATTCCAGTTGTTAAGAGCTGATGGTAGGGTTAAAGTCAGGGATGGATGTTTTAACCCTTTATCTACCGAAGCGGTACTTCTAAGAATCACTCACTTTAAAATTACATAGAATAACCATTTATACGAATACTTAGAAGAAACATTCCTTTAAATCCACTTTTCCAAGATATATGTTAGCACTGTTTCTATGATGAGTATTTTAGCGGGGAAGGCGAATAGTTTCATAGCAGAAATTGCGTTTTCAGATGACATTTTAATCGGATTGGGAAGATTGTCATTTTTGTTCCGAAAAAAGTAGTTATTGTCAAAAGGTAAGGGTCTTATTTTTTTTTCTGTACGATAATGAAATTCTTAGAACATTATTTCTCTATTTATTTTAAGTGAACAGTGCATTTAATTAATTTTACAACTGAATATCTTTAATTGATTAAATAGCTCTAACGGGTTAAATTTACCAAATTTGAGTATTTTGTTTATGGATATCCCTTAATTTTCAATGTAGTGATTAAAAAACAATTGTGTGTAAAAAACTGCAGTAAATCATAATACGGTAGATAAAGGGTTAAGACGTGGGAAATCTGGGCCCGGGACTAGGATCTCAGCCTCGGGGTAGGAGGGGGAGTCTCATCTCGGCCTCATGATCCAAATAATTTTAATCGTTATATATTATTCGCGGACATATTCCCCAAATGGAAATTTCGAACTATATACCAACTGGCAACAGACTTTATTGCTACGAATAAAAATGTATTAAAATGTAATGTGAGTTTTGCGAAACTTAAATGCGGAAAAAATAAACTTTCTAATAACATTTAATTTTATTATTTATTGCTTTTGTTGAACTCCTCGTGTATTTAAATCAAATTCGATAAAAGGATTGCTGATGGGGCTTACTTTTTCTTAGAGATTCAGGGTTTCAAGAAGTCTTAAGACGTTATTGGTTCTAGCGGGGCGCAAACCCCTCGAAATCATGGACCCAAGTTGTAAACAAGACACTGTGCAAACTATTGTTGGTTCTGTAACTGATTTTACATATCGTCGGCCTAATTATCAGACTGCGTAACTCCACCTATGTTACTAACTTGATACAGGAGTGCAACGCGCCAAGCGCTTTTTGGCGCGATTCCTTAATCCTTTTGTTTTGTCTACGCCATGCCTCAGTGCGCGCTCCGGTTTTAATTTATTCTTCGATCAGTATAATCAATACTTTTTTTTTTATTTCATAATAAAACTAGATTTCGAAGGGAGATGTGGTGGCAAGATTTTAACATAAAATAAATACAACTGAAAGTAATATTAATGTATTACACTTCCAGATATATAAATTATTTACACTATTTTAAAAGCTCATTAAACAAAATTTGTAACAATGTGTTAATTTGCTGAGCAGAGATCCCGCGGAAAAAAACCCAAAACAAAAAATTAACACTAATATACGTTATCCACATGGCAACCATATTATCGCACGATAAAAATATCAAAGTAAACCATATTGTAATATTATCGCCTATCTTGGCGAACATAAACAACTTGGCGCCTAGCCCTACTGTATCAAATCAGCATCCCAGATTATTAGACTGACGATATTATGGACTGGGTTCTCTGGCCAAGTGAGTGAGAGTTTGTTAAAGAAACACGAGAACTTCTGGCAATGGAAATCGTATTTTTGATCCTTGAGAAAGTGAAGAGGACGACACCTGAGCTGGCACCCCCCTCTCCAGACTGCTCGACTACGGCAACGGGAGGACTTTGAGTCTCGACAGATTTAACATGCACCAGCCCCTCTACACGGCTGGTTTTCAGTGGTGCCAGGACATTCCGTCTACGAGTTCGTGACCATAGCAACTGGGCTACCACGTCCATATTCTCTAGCTATATCCGAACAATTTTTTATTGGAAATGTCTATATTCAGCTACTTGTAAACCCATTTCAGCCATTCATGGACTTCATGCATCTAAACAACGATGGAATTTTCTGAACGATGGAATCAAGGGACGTTTCACAAGAGCAAAATCACTCGAGATTGGTTTGAGGAACATTCTGAAAAAAATTCATCCCGGGGGGCACCTAAGTCTGGGCCAAATTCTTCGATAGCGTTTTGAAACAACATTGTTGGGTTTTCTTCATTGACAGATAATGCCCGTCAAAGGATTCGCCGGGGATGTGACCAATATTAGGAGATATTCTATGGGCACTTCAACGTATTTAAAAACAGTTCCAATGTACAGTCGGGCATATATAAGGTCGCTAAATCCCCAAAAAGTTCGTTATATAGAGGGTCACCTTTCAATATACTTTTAAAAAATAAAACAAATTTTAAATTCATGGTACATATTAAAAAAATTTTTTATTCCCCCCTTTTTGTAAAAATTAAAATCTATTTATTTTTTTTTATCTTCCCATCAAAAAAAAAGGAAAAACTACTAGAAAAAATGTGCCCTTCCAAAATTTTCAACACCGCAAAAGGCGGAGACTAGTTCAAAACACGGGGGGGTTATACTATACTATAATTTTACTTCTCTTTTGGTTCCGCGTCGCCCCCGAGTCTCTGCGTCACCCCCAGCATCCTTTGCGAAACCCCCGCCCTTTCCCCCCAGCGTCGCGTGATTCCCGGCGTCTTTAAAATGTTTGGGTGATTGAAACGCCCCCCAAAGGTAATCCTGTTTTCGTTTTTTACTGCAAAAACAACCCGCAGACATTCCCCAAAAACGAAGTTTATAGGGAAACAATGGGGG
>BMAV01027273.1:0-15256 GCA_019973955.1 Trichonephila inaurata madagascariensis
AAATCCCATATGATTATCTTGGAAAAAAATTTCAAATTATTGTTTTTTTTTTATTGCTAAGTTTCATTGGTTTGAAGAAGAATGTTTATTCCAATGCGCGTATATCTGTTAAGGGTCTTGTACCCTTAAGTATCTAAAAAAAAACTCCGTCAAGTGTTGTTCCGTACTTCCTCGTGCTTTCATTTAATCGTTTGACAAAATTAATTTGAATTTTGATTTAAAAAAAAAAAACCCAAAGGTTTTGATTTGTCTTTTGAAAAATCCATTTAAAAAATTCCCCATTAAAAAATCGTAGATAATTTGTTCAGAAGACTGACCCGGGCAGAATTTTGGTTGAAATTTAACAATATTCAATTCTATCCATGAATTAATTTAAGCAAATGGATAGTCAGACAGGTGTTGTTTGGGAAGAGGGGAATCTAGGTCAAAATTTTAAAAAAGGGATTTAATCAAAAAAATTTATATCACATTATTTTTAAACTCTTTTGTCATTGTTGGCAGTTTTGCAAATCATCCGGTGCTGGTAAGGTAAGTCTACTTAATTTAACTTTGTTTTTTGATTAAAATTATTTAATGTAACTTTTCTTAATACCTTATTTTTTTAATTTTGTTTTTTTAAAATTTTTTAATTGTTTTAATTTTTTTTAGACTAAAGTATATTTAAAAATGTGATTAATAAACTATTTTGTTCATTGCTTTCTGACCCCTTTAAAAAAATAGTTTTTTATTCTAAATTCATTCAAATTTCTAATGATAATCATACTTTTTAAATTAGTTCTAAAAAAATTTGTCCTTTCACATTTTGTTTAATTTTAGTGTAGGATTTCTATCTCTAAGCCTTTTTTTAAAAAAATATTACATGTTTTTTTTCATTCTTCGACTACGATCTTTTTTCGTAAAAAAGGGTGGTGGGGGGGGGGGGCACTTAGATCAAGCTAGAACTTTATTTTTACGGCGTATTGGTAGGGGACAAACTACCACTTTTAAAAGTGGCGGGGGGGGAGGAAAAAAGTCCCTCCTTTCTTTTTGCGGTGTGGACGACCTTTTACGAGCAGGATTTCCGACTCGAGACGGAAAAAACCGAAGGGGCGTTACATTTCCCCGGGGGGACGTTCATTTTGCACTCCGGCAAAACGCGCCAAAGAAGTTTTCACTTCAAAATGTTTTGGTTTTGGGGTGCCAACGACATTAATCTTTTAACTTTTTTTGTGTGCTTTGAATAGAACTTTAATTTTAATAGAAGGGAAAATTTAAATAAATCTGTGACGACTCTATCCGTGATCTTTTTACTAATAGTCCTCTTGGGGAATTTTTGGTCTTTAAAAATTATTTTATTATAAAACTTCTTCCCTACTCTCAGCTTATACATGGATCGACTTACATTCGGAAAACATTCGGTTTACATACAAAATCAGATACTTACGCATTATCGCAAAATTTTTGCCAACTCTTTAATAATCCCAAGTTGGAACACCCATTTCCATGGGCAACCGTTTTAAATTACATCCTTCTTCGTTTATTAATGCGCCCAAAATTCATATACGAATCCCAGAATCATTATTTTCTTTTTTTCCCTCATTTACCAATACCAAAAAAAACCCCTTTTCCAAAATTTCAAATTAAAAATAATATTATATCACATTATTCCGGCGATAATAGGATTCTGATGGCAGACACTGAATGAAATTCTATCTTTTAAAATCTCTTCTAACAATACTGAATTATTTAAAATACCGCCGCAATGAATTTCATTCATTATGCGAACATCCGCTTGCGCAATTTTACCTGACCTGATTTTGCTTTGTAAATTAGTACCTCACGGCCATCGTTATTTGCATCCATACTACATTCATTTAAAGGCAAGTTTAAGTGATCTCTAAATCGTTTCTCTATGCAATATTTATTCATTTATTTATCATAATATTGGCGTTCTCTCTTGTTTAGATCGTAATTTACCCTCATTTTATCAGACAGAGTTTTTGTCACAATTTTTTTTAACTCATTAACTTTCCCATCTGCTTCATTTTCTGGTGGAATAGAAAATTTGATGCTTAATTTTTCTACTGTTCTACGAAGTTTTACACTTAAATCTGACCTGGGTGCATTCCAATATTAAAATAAATTAAGTTTTAGTTTTCACGAAGTAAAATATGATTCTACTTTAGATAATAGAATAATTTTTTTTTTCAAAAAGATAAAAAAAAATGTCCAATGGTGGATTAATTAGTAGAAATGCGTTCGACTAAATATTTAAAATCGTTTTACAGTTTTGAGGCCTATCAACAACAACGATAAAAAAAATTTAAAGAAGTTCAAGTAACAAATGGAAATATCAACAAGCCATATTTTAGTCCAAAAAATTTTAATCGAATTCTTCAAAACACACACACACACAAAAGATTTCTCTCTCTCATTCTATATATATATATATATATATATATATATATATATATATATATATAAAGGGAGAGAACATTTATATATCTATATTAGAAAATTTATTTGCAAAATGTAATAATTAAAATTTTGAAACTAAACTAGAGGATACTTTCAAAATTTTTTTGCATTTTTTGATTTTATTAAATTTTAAATATGCATGTGTAAACTTTCTTTTTATGAAAAAGTTTGGCACTTCAGTATTTAATTTGTTTTTCTTTAAAATTTCACACGATCCATTTTTCAATTCCTACTATTAGTTCACTCTCTCCCTATATATATATATATCGTTCAAATTTTCAATCGTTAATAAAACACTTTTATTCATCCATTCAAGTTCAAATACATTTTTTAAACTGTTAATACAGTTGTGATGTGTTAATACAGTTTTTCAAGTATTAATCCATTAATTAAATTTTATTTTTTAATTTTAAATTTATTCTGAATAAAATTCTTAAATGAGGGGTTGAATATATTGAAATTTTATAATTTTGCATAACTGCCCGATATGTACATGTGATTAATATTTTTAAGGAAAATTTTTTCAAATGAAATAGATGACTAACCATTCCCAGAATGTATTAACCTTTTTTTCCCCCGGGGCCCTTCCCCGGGCGAGCTTTTGAAAAGTCGAAAAAAAAAGGTTTTTTAAAAAAAATTTTAATTTTACTGAAAGTAAACAAACAAAATACTTTCTGATATAATAAAATATAGAATACACATTTGATGATAAAATTAATTATAAATGTATCAGTACTGTACAATGTATATTTTATTATTAATTTAAATACTAAGTTAAGAACAAGTTCGATAATTATCAGTGCCCCCATGCCCTTGTATTAACAATTATCTTGAAAATTTTTTAGGTTTATAATTTTTTAAAGAAAAATTTTCCCCGTTACGAATTTCCCCCCCAATGCCATCGTTTTACCAGAAACGGCGTAATTTGATGTTTTTTGCAGGGGAGGGGGGGGGGGAAAAAAGAAAAAAAAAGAAAAAAAATCTTCTGAAATAAGAAAATTTTTCCAAACACTGTCAAGGTCCGTTTATTGATTCTAAAGCCCTCGGAATAATTTTATGGGCCCACTGCACAAAAAAAGATCGTACTGGAAAGACGTATATATCGCCCCAAAATTAATACTTCGGCTGAACGAGACATTTATATACTTCGGTGGCACATAAGAGGTAAAGTCGTATTGTAGCTTTAGTGTTAAAGTATAGTATTATTGAATTC
Organism: Trichonephila inaurata madagascariensis; assembly: GCA_019973955.1. Taxonomy (NCBI): domain Eukaryota; kingdom Metazoa; phylum Arthropoda; class Arachnida; order Araneae; family Nephilidae; genus Trichonephila; species Trichonephila inaurata. Next base: position 3,671 of record BMAV01027273.1, read on the forward strand.
AATACATTGTTATGAAAATGACGATTGAATAGTGGGTCGCGTATATTGAAAGTTTGAGAAGACGTTTTAACTGCAAAATTTTTTGCTAAAATGTTCCAAAAAAAAACACATTTTTTATTGCATGTAGCTAAGCGTAATACTTAACATAATTAGAAAATGAAAGAATTTTATTTGAATTTTCAATTTTAAAGCTTTAACATTATTTTTTATTTTATAATTGTGGAACCCCAGTAAATCTTTGCTTTTTTTATAAGTACATTCTGCATGCTATGAAGAATGTGTTTCATGTATCTTAAAAGAATTTCTCTCATATTTACAAAGATATTTCATGTTCGTACCTCTTTTTCAAATGAGAGTGAGGATTTTGTGCATGTGTGCATATATATATCCACACACAATTATAAGCTAGGTATAATATTGAGTCTCACTACGCGTATTCTAATCTAAGTGACCCTAAATATTAAAAAAAAAATATTTGTTTGTGCGCAGTTAAAAAATCACGGTTCCGAACGTAGTCGGATACCTAAGAAATAATCTTTAATTTCTCTCACCTTTGTGAATTTCAATTGTACATAACTATCCACACACAAATCAGGTTTATCATCTTTTATAAAACCTTTTCAAAGAATGGAAGATTCAAGATTTAACATGCATATCCAAACAACCTTAACAAAAGAAGAAAAATCACTTGGAAATTTTAAAACCGCTACATAATTTCGCAAAAACCCTTTCTATTTGTATACCACACAACCATAAATAACCTTAAAACGCTGAGCTCTTTTATAACTAAAACCTGCAAAGTCAAGGTTGTAGGTCTTAAAGACCCTCGCACTTGAAATCAAACAACACAAATCGTTTCAAGAACTCTGCACTTTTAGCGGCTAATTATTCTCGACCAGGTCTCCACTTGGAATGAATTATCCACTTCAAAGTCAGAGTCCATGGCCATTTACACGTTTCCTTTTATTAAAAGACAGAGGAGAGCGTGTGGCTCCATAAAATAGGTTCCCCGGTTAACTGGCAAAAAGGTGTTACTTTCATTTCGAACCTGTGTTTGCGCTCGTGAGTTACAGACCTATTAGTCAAGTTTTTAGCACCGTACGTGACAGAACGGATTTGCGTATGAATGTAGAGCTTTCTTGTGCTTTTTTTTTTTAAAGTTTATCAGACAAACCATTGCTGGAGCATTTAAAGTACACTATTCCTTCTTGCTGAACTATTTTTGAACCATTTTTTTCCCATTATTTACAACATGCACACCTTTAAAATTTTAATTAGTTTTTTGATGAGGTGTTACCGATAATTTGTTTGTGCTAAATAATAAATTAACTTGTTTTGATCTGTTTTATTTAATATTAAGCCCAGTGGATGAGTGGTAATGTACACACGCCACAGGTCTGGGGCTCAAATCCCGGGCTGGTCAAGGTCGACTCAACCTTTCATCCCTTCAGTGAGTCGATAAATGAGTACCAATCTTATTTGGGAACTGAACACAGGTAGTTTCGCCTCAAACTGACCACTTGACCGAAATATCTGCACATTCACCCCAGCGCCTAAGGTCACATAAACTGAGGTAGGCACAATAGACCTTGACCTTCATGGGCTGTTGCGCCACTGAGTTCAGTTCAGTTTATTCAATATAAAAAGTTTTGTATCTGAGGGGAGGGGGGAGTTACACAAGCGATGATCACTAAATAATTTTATTTTAACCGTTTTGGTTAATAGCAGTTTAGTTGCTGGTAAATACTTCTCTAAAACTCTTAACTTGTTTGCCCGTACGCTGAACTGGCACTGATATATTTTCTTCTTTCTATCTTTGTGATTTGCACATTCTTATAGTAAAATTATTAGTGCTAGTGTTTTTAAGAAATGCACAGTTTTCCCGTGGTACTGAAATACTTCTCATTCGGGATTTTCTTTGCGGTGACTGCGGGAATTTTTCATTGAAGGCAGAATTTAGATTCTTTAAAATATTCGATAAAGAACAGCAATTGGCCAGACAATGTGCAATTTGTTGCTTGAGAAAAAATGAAAATGTATAGATAATAATAATAATAATTTTAAAAAATACAATATTATCTTTGTTTCCATTGCAAGAAAAATGTATTAAGAATATTATTAGAATTAAAGTTGTTTTAAATGCAATATTTTGGCAAAAAATGAACATCGAATTATTTATTTTCCCAAACATTCTTCTTTTAAGGAAAACTCTTCTGTACTAATAATATTTTTCCTATATATAGCTCAGATCTCTGTACAGAGCCTGAACTAGTATTTTTAAAATGTGTAATTTTAAAGTGGATTTATCCGTATTGTAATACATCAGAGTGGAGAAATTTTAACAGAACAACACTGATAATTATTTCAATTGGTAGAACTCGGAAAATAAGGTGAACTTTTCAAAAGTCGTAGTTCAGGTCCTCTGAAGAAGTCTTAGCCAGTAGCGCACACAGAAATTTTTCAAGGGGGGTGTCCAGTGTCGCAAGTCCACCATTCTTGTATCATGCTCCTTTTGATTTTGTCGATTTTCGGAAACAAAACAGTAGAAAAAAATTATTGAATAAATAATTAGCATTAAATTTTAAAAAAATTTAAACATTAATAACAAATACTTAATTAAATTTTACGTACTCTATACTTAGAATTATAATCAATCGGAAAAATAATCAAGGGCTTTGGGAGGGATCCGGACCCTAGGACACCCCCCTTGTGTGCGCCACTGGTCTTAACTATATATAAGCAAAATGTTATTATTATAGAAGTATTTTTCATAAAAGGAGAATGGTTTGGTTCATTTTTTGCCCAAGTATTGCATTTAAATAATTTTTTTACTGTAATAATATTCTTAAAACTGTCTTATACGTGTATTCTAATCTAAGTGGCATTAAATATTAAAAAAAAAAAAAAATCGTTTGTACGCTTTTGTAAAATTACGGTTCTGAACGTAGTCGGATACATTAAAAAGAAGTAATAAAATTATTCACGATTCTGATTTGTTTTTAATTTATATCGCACTGTGAAGCAACACGAGGGACATTGTCGAAGGACCTCACTTGACCTTATCTTGAACTAAGGTCAAGTGAGAAATTTTCCCCGATATTCCCCCTTTAACCTCCCCCCTGCTTCAAAGGTATTTTGAGCTTCGACAGATTTAACTTTAAAAAGTTTTTTACGGCGGGTTTTCAGTGTAATTTCTTCCCAAAAAACCCCCCTTCCAACCCCCGGGCCACGGGGCCCTTTTATGATTGTGGTTCGTTGCTTGGTTTTCAGTTTTTTAAGGTATCCGACTATATATATATATATAAAAAGTTCGGAACCATGATTTTCAAAACGAATAAATGAATAATATTTATGATATTTATGTCACTTAGATTAAAAAAATGTAAATAAAATTGTTTTAAGAATAGTATTACAATAAAAAAAATTTAAGTACAATATTTTGACAAAAATGAACATAAAATACCCCTTTTCAAAAAAATTTTCCTTTTTTTGAAAAATGCTTCTATTAAAATAATATTTTGCTTTGTAGTTTAGACCTCTGTACAGAGGCTCAACTAAATTTTTTAAATATATAATTTAGAATTTTATCCATATTTTGACAACAGATGGGGGAAATTTTAAGAAAAAACGCTTTTTTATTTCAATGGGGGGTAACTTGAAAATAAAGCAATTTTTCCCCAAAAACCCAGATAGACTCTTTGGAGAAGTCTTTTTCTTTATATAACCCAAAAACACACACAACAAAATTATATAGGACACTTTTTTTAAAAAAAAGTTTTGAAAAAAAAGGGTTTTTCTAAGTTAATTTTTTGCCGAAATATTGTATTTAAAAAATTTTCTTTTTAAAAATGTCCTTAAACAATTTTATACATGTATTCTAATCTGGACACAAATATGAAAAAATTTTAATTTTATGTTTTTTTAAAAACACGGTTCCGGAACGGGCGATACCTTAAAAGGTGAATAAACTCACGTGTTCAATTTATATGCTTGTTGGTTATATTAAATTTAAGATTAGAATTATAGCAACTTCTATTAGGTTGAGTAATTCGCTATTAATTTGATTTATTGATTTTGTATGATTTTATGACGTTTTATTGATTTTATTATTATTATCTTTCAACAAGTCTGTATTCATTTCCAGAAGTTGTTTATGCAGATACGCTAAAAATGTAAGTAAAGTACAAGTTCTAGTTTAATATTTAATGATATTCTTAGATTCAATCATAAAAAAAAATATTAGGTTGAAAATTTCTAACATCACCTAAACTGGTGTAACATGAAAATGTTGAAAGCTCTCTCTTGTAAAGGATAAACATAAATGAATAACCTTGCGACAGATCGTTACCCAGTATTTAGGGATGAGAAAAAACGCGGAAGATTAGTAGGGTAACCCAGTACGACAAGGTTCTGGTTTTTGTTCCCCTCAATTTCACCCCCACATAACTACGTCCCAAAAAATTCCGGCAAAAAGGGGGGAATTTAACACCCACCATACCCCAGTTCAATCTCCAGACTTCTTCCCATTCTCAAGACTCAAACTCGCTTTGAAAGGAAAGAGATTTGACAATATTCCTGACATTAAACGAAATGTAACGAAACTTTTGAATTCCATCCCAAAAGAAGATTTCTTGCAAAGTTTCCAGGACGTGTATTGTAGATCTCAGCGATGCATAGTTATGGGAGGTGACTATTTCGAAGGATAGTAAAGTACATTTCGTTAATATTTCATCTATGTTAATATTACAGGAATATTCACCGAATTTTATTGTCAGAGGTTGTAACAGTGGTAAAATAACTAATTATTCACTTCTTATTAGTTTTCATTTTAAATTTATTTTAATTTCGTAAAATTGGTCATCGATAAACCATTTCATACTATTTCTTATTTTTCACTAAAGTTTGTCGAGAATTTAGGGTGCTGCTTAGAATCTACGGCGGCTTAGATTTGAATAAATACGGTATTATAATTTTTAAACGACTCTATAAAGGTGAACTAATTTTACCTTTAAATAGAATTTTCTGGTGCTCTAGATAATATTTGATACCTTCTAAGAAATCTACAAAAAATACTAGCTAATTTCAGTAAATCATACATAGTTATTATGTAATATATATTAATTTAATTTAAGTAACTAACAACAATTTAAAAATAATAAATTATATTTCTTACGTATACCTTCCTTGTCATGAAGGGATTATGCTATAAGTTCTGCTCTTCGAACAATGAATACAGTATCCTTTAAATAAAATGCAAGAAAAATGTTTATCAAATGCTATGAAATTACGCAAGATGAAATTTCAGTTTTACGTAATAAATTGTATTAAAATGCTTTGCTTTAATATCTAAAATTGCTTTAAAATGGATTTCAGAAATTTTTGCCAATAGTGCTTAAAATTTTTAATTAAATTATTTCTAGAAGAACAAAAGTTGAGTTTAATGTTTTGATTACTTAGGCATATCTCTATTCTGAAATTCGGAAAGTATTAGTTTTCCAAAAAATTTTCTGCAAGGAATAATAAACTGTAACATTAATGGTACTGCAGATCTAAACGTACTAAAATATATCTTTTACACTTATATCATTAAGAAGTTTCTTAGATCTTTTAAATAAATGAAGAATTAGATTATTGATTTCATAAAATATTTGATGACTACTTGGAAGATATATATTTGCTTAAAATGAAAGTAGCAATGTATCGTTCCTCGAAAATTATTCCTTTCAAAATTATTTCTGAATGACCCCTGTTTTAAGTGTTTTATGTTTTATTTCTTTTCATTTTTCCCCAGCCTCAAACTCGAGTCTAGATTCCATTACAGACACTTTGGGCAGAATAATAATAATAATAATAATAAAAAAAAAACGCACAAGATTAATGCAAACAAGCTTCTAAATCCTCGTGGAATCTGGAAGTTACTAGGTCAGATATCGTCTTCTCTTTGCACTGGTTTAAAAACTATAAGATGCTGTAGCGGGTCTATATCCGTTCCTACTAATAATCCTCTTGGGGAATAATGGATCTTAAATATTATTGTATTGAAAACTTTCCTTCGAAAAGAAGACGTGATTAATTAAATCAATGTTTGTATTTATAAAGATTAACTTTCAAGCTCGGAGAGAGAGTGGTTAAAAGCTAACAGGATACCAAGTAGTGATTAACGCAAAGCTAGGCTAGAGCATTTCGTGGATTATTTGATGAATGCTAAGATTGATGATTTGGTCAATTAGTTGTTAAACTGAATTCTGTCGGTTTGAATTAGATCACTTTAGAAATCATCTTCAAATATAAGAAGGTGAATTGCCTGGACGTGCTAAGTGTAAGTGATCCGATTTATTATTATATCTCCAACTATCTCGTCTACCTCGCTATTGCTCCCATATTTATCAATTGGTGCATTTCTTAACTTGCGTTGTTGAATTTGTGTCATTGTTGAGAATTGTTAATAAATAGAGTTTGTATTGACTATGACTAATATTTCTTCCGACCCTCATACACTAATGGATGGAATAGCCTATACATTACAATGCTCTAATGATAGCCCTCGTATATTTTCTATCACAAAGCTAAAAAGCAAGTTATAACTTACATTTTAATCAAATAATAATAAATAAAAATTATTAGAAAGAGCATTCAAAACAAAAAAAAGCTGAGACTTATACTTTACTATATACGTAAGGGTTTCTATTCTTTTTTTTTTATTGAACGCAATTTTATGTTAAAGTTTTAGTAGTACCAAGCAGTTAAATATAATACAATAAATATGAATACCTTAAAATACTTCTACATGGAATTCTACTAAGGACCACTGGCGTAGACAGTCCTGAGTGGGCCCGGTATCAAAATATCTTGGGGACTCTGTTTTGAAGTCCTTTGATAGCTTAGGATACTTTGCTTACACATGTTGAGGCCCTAAAGCTTGGGGGCCACGTATCATTGTTACGGCTGATATGGCAGTAGCTATGCCCCTGCTAAGAATCTACCAGTAATTAAGTTTTTTATATTCCTACACGGTACTATTTTTCTTTTTCATAATTCTTAAGAGATTTTAAATTACATATTATTCCTAAAAATGTCTACAAATATTTATTCTAACATTAGTTATTTCTCCTATTATTAGTTTCACAATGAAAATATTCCGAGATCCTTTTTCACTAACTTAGCTAAAGATTAAAAAAATTCCCTCACTTTTTCTTTTTGCACATTATCGTCATTGAGAAACAGTTTTAACTGAAACAAAGTCCAAATTGAGAATATACATATAGTTGACGATTTTTTTGTTGTTGTTGTTGTTCTTTACCGAATATTTCCTACAATAATGTAAAATGGATGATACATCATTCAAATTAGTCTTTTAATGCTGTTTTCGGTTAATGTTAAAGAATAGACCCGACCCGAATTTGAAACATTTTTTAGATATAAAAGAAATGAAAAGTTAATATGATATTCTGGCTTCACTATCCTTTAGAGAGCAGCATTTTTTACCATACTTCCCATTTTTAACCGAGTTGATTCATTTTTTCTGGTATAAAATGTATTTCGCATTTTTTATCCTATACCGTAATGTTAAATGGGCTTTGCCTTCACGCATTAAAATAAAAAAGAAAGTATTCACGGAATATTTTGACATTTTAAAACACTATATTGTTAACAGAGTTACGAGTTATAATATTGCAAATTTCCACAGAAATTGGGTCATTTTTCTGTCTGAAAATATGCTTCGCGTTTAGTTAGAGCTCTCGTACTTTTACCGAAAACAGCCTTAAGAACTTAACCATAGATTATCGTATATCATAAATTAAACCGAACTGCATTTAATGCATTTTATTTGATTTCATCTTTGTTTAGAATAGTATAACCATCTCCTTTGATCGGATAAAAAGAATATTTAAAAATTCGTGGATTTGAGATAGGTAATAAATTTCAAATTGTCTGCTGAACGTTTCGCACAATAGTAGTGAAGCAGACCATACATTTTAAGCCCTTATATTGCGACATAACATATCTCCCTCCCCAATTGACTGGAGACCTTGTCTCACATATAAATTAAGCAATTTTACAACTAAATTACGTTCTATTTCTTTTTGAACAGATTCAGCTTCCGCCGGCCACCTCTTCTGACCAGAATGCAGCCATAGTCCAAAAAAGATAACACATAAATTTCCTCTGATGTCTCAATTCTTCTGTTTTCTGGGACATATATTTGCACGTAAGTATTGTAGAAAAACAGATCGAATGATTTAGTGACAACTGCGTAATAACTCATCCCCATTGAGTTCGGACGTGTCCCAAGTATGAGGTTAAGCAGGAAAAACTTGGTGAGACAGTAGACAAATTGCCAGCTATTCCCCGGACGTCTCGCACAATGCTGTAAAGTAGACTGCGTGTCAAATTGTTGATTTATTCCTACTGGTCGTGTCGGTATGAAACATTTTTTGGGAAAGATACATTAGGTTCTACAAGGTCACATTGACTGCTTGTGGTAAGCCAATCTTCCACTGACTACTCGGGATGTGTGTCTGGACTTGACGGAAAAATTGAAAAATGTTTTGACTATTGACGTACCTGTGATCAATTAATAAACTTGATTGAATGTCATAGGATTGTTTTCTAATTGATTTTTAGTGATTTTTCTTCTCTTGATTTATGGGGAATTCACTGATGATTTATAGATTTCGGTTTTGAGGAGATGGACAATTATGTCTACAATTATTTCTCTGGTCGAGATTAAATAAATGGATTATTCTTACTTGTCACATTTTATGTATTTTTAAATTCTTTTTTTGGAGCAATTTCTTTTTTTCTAGAATTAAAAATAACGCTCCCCATATCAAAATTATCAGAAATTTTGTCTATTTATAATTTTTATTTGCAATGCAGTACTTGCTTCTTCCATTAACCTTTTTCTTAGTTAATAAAAATAATAAATTACCAGATGAATGAAAAAATTGATAGTGAAAATAATAATAAAAAATGGAAGCAGTAGAAGAAAAATTTTATTTATATTTCAGCTGTTTCTTTGAAACATCGTATAAAACTTTTGGTTGAATCAGTGGCGTACGCAAGGAGATATTTGGGGTCTCCCCCCTTGACCAACAAATTGTTAATTCTTACCATAGAGACTACCCCCTCTGCGCTTTCGTCTGAGTGTTTTTAGAATGTACCCCCATAAGAGAGGTCTGTATACATCAGTAGGGTGAATATTCTTTCCCCTGACTAATTTTAAAATAAAAATTATTTATTTAAGAGATATAAATATACATTCAACGTTTTTCTAGCAAGAATTTTTTTTAAATTATCACTTTTAACATACATAGCAAAAATCATGGAATGGGATCATTGCATTTATGCAAAAGAATTCTTTAAATGAAAATCAAGATTTTTTTACCTTATTAAACTAATAAATCTTATTTGAATTAAATTTTTTAGAATTAACTAAAAAAAGATTAAAATAACATGAAAACCGTGCACCTGAATAATAAATATATATATATATATATATATGTGGATATTTTCTGTGAAATTACTGTTTGGAGTTTTCAAGCTTTGTATACTAAAATTTCTAATGAAATACTTTTGATAATGTGCTGCCATCTCTTGGCTAAATAAAACATTTTTTAATCATCTTCGAGTGAGTTGTCGAATTCACTGCAATTTGACTTTTAAATTACGGCAGGGAAGTTATTGATTAACGTATTTTATTCATATTAGATACCACTGAAAATTCTCTGAAAAATTAAGGCTCATTAGATTATGACAGTTGAATGCATAATTTTATAGTGAGCAACATATACTCTCTTCATCGTTCAATTTATTGCATCTTAAACATGATATAAAATCGTGCGTCTTAATTTACAGAGTTGTGTCTCAATTAAATCTCTCTTAAAAGACTCCGACACATTATACACGTTATTTGTCAATTTTATGCGTTCAAAAAGAAAAGAAAAAATATTTTTAATTAATGATTTTGTGATCAATTATACCTTTCATTTTCATGTATCAGTAATTCAAAAAATTATTTTTTTATGTATTTACATAAAAATGGTGGAAATAACTGATAAACTAAATTATTCTAGATAATTTATTTTAAAATTATATACATTTTTATAACATCAGTTTCCATTTTTGTAAAGAAGATTGCATTCAAATTACCATGTATTCCTTCCACTAATCCATACTTTCTCAACCTCTTGGAACATATTTTCATTGTATATCATTAGATTTACATTTTAAGTATCTATTTTTCAATGCAAAAACGATTCCTTTTATAAAATCAAATTAGAATTTCCCCATGAACTTAGGTTATAATTCCAAATATACTACAGCTTATTTTATAAATACTACTTCACTGAAAAAATAATCCCATTGCTATAAATTTGTTCAACTTGCACTTAAGTTTACTTTTGTTCTGTTTAACTATAGCCGAGTATTTTACTGCAATATCTGTATTAATTAAAGTAATTTATTTATTTCTTAAGCCCTTACACATTTAAGTGTGCCTAAGTATGTTATTTCACTTATATCTTTTTAAAATTTACCACAGTAGTTTTAATTCATTGATTTTTAGTTCTTCGCATTGTTCAATGTTAATTATGATTAAACTTGTATGCGTGTTTTCGTTTTCCCGTAAAATTCGGCGTGTAATGCGTACTTTTTACACACAAAAAATGAGATCGAAATTTACGGATGCGCGTTATATGCAGGGTATAAAAATGATAGGTTTAAAAATAAAAATAAAAAAAGAGATGAACGTAAAAAGAAATCAAGACTTCTACATATTTCGAAATACAGTTTATTTAAAAGAAATGGCATATCTTACGGACTTAAAGGGTTGTATAGCAGTACTTTATTTTTTTTAAAAAGCCTGGGCTAATACATCGAATAAACGACTTCAAAGCATAAGAGCATTTCACACGTACATTTCAGGTTTCTTTGTAAAAAACGAGGTGCGCTTTATACGGCGAATTTTATGTTAATAGAAATTGTGTTTCACTTATCATACTAAATCTCGCGGAACATTTAGATTCCTCAAGAAACGAAATTAAAACAAGAAAAGATTCGAAATGAATCTGAAAAAAAAAATGAGTGTTTTAATAAAATCCCATATTTTTAATATTAAATGGTATTAATTACCTTACAGTTTAAACAGTGGTATAACGGAGAATATTTGCCTCCTCCCCTCCCCAGCAAAGCCAGGTTTCGAACCCCAAGCCGGAACTTACAAAGGAATGCAAAAGCACAACACCACGATTACCCCCCTCCCCCAGAGCATATAACTGATAAATGCCATTGAACAAATAAATTTTGGTAAAGTAGGTGCTTCACGAAGGTGGATGGAAAATGTCATTGAAATTCATCAATTTTAATGTAATTTTTTCTAAAAAACAATGTATTCCTGGACGATATATTTTTTCTTGTTTTCCTTGCACATTTCTTTTTGTCGGATAAGATATATAAAATAAATTTGGTTTTCATTCACAAAAAAAGGTGTTAATAATTACTTTTTAAAAATAATACATAGTATTTATGAATTTAAAATTTGTTTTATGTGATTTATAAAGTACTTTGAAAGGCAAATTTCCTTTT
>BMAV01027274.1:1829-14150 GCA_019973955.1 Trichonephila inaurata madagascariensis
ACACACACACACACACACACACAATTAGGTTTCCAATTTTTTTATTTGAGAGTTCTCCAATTCGAATTGATTATTCTTAATTCCTACCATTAAAAGAACACTAATTATACTAAATTTTTAGAATTTAATTCTAAATTAAATATTAAATAACCAAGTATAGAATACTAAAACTGTCATTGTAATAATCTGTTTTTAATTTCTATAAGTCATTTAGTCTTATCTGTTGTGTAACAGGTTTCTTTGTATTTGATAAAAGAAAGTTGTATCAATCAAGAAATAAAAAAAGACTTCACAATCAGGAATATTAAAAATTTCTATACCAAGGGCTATATCCCACTTTCATTCATTTCAATTATCCTGTGCTTTAAATCTAAGAACAATGTGTTGGAGAACATTTAAAAAAAATTATATATCTTGTCAGAGACCTTGTAAAAGTATCTGAATTCTGTTTATTTTCTTAAGAAAGAAATCTTGAGCTATACTTTAGATATTCTTCTTAAACAATTGATATTAAATTGTAATTGAATAAACCAAAAATATTCTTCGCACCCCCACCTGGATGGAAAGATGACTAGACGAAACATATTCTTGTGAAATTCAACGATTAACTCTTGTCGTAACGGCGCGCAAGAAATAGTCTTGCACACAAGTCATCTCATACTTTTTAGCCCTTTTTTTTATTTAGCTCGAGAGAAGTAATTTAAAAAAAGGATATGATTACAAAGGAAATAATAAAAATATATGTATAATAATTACTTTATAAACTAATAACATAAAAAAAAATGTGATAATTATTTATTACACAAAAATAGCGAAAAAAGTAGAAAAAGGTTTTGCTGTTTTTATTCCTCAACGGAAAACCAATTAAGTACAGAAATAGAAAATATTTCAATACATTTTTAGGTGTCCATACTAGATACTACACTATACAATACATATATGAATGCAATTTAAAACTGCTGTTTCATACTTCTTTTTAGAAGAAAAATATTTTGGGCCAAATCAGTTCGTCATTTTGTAACATGTTAAAAGTTAATATAGAATCCACTTAAATTTTCAATTCTTTTTTATTATTTTTCAGAAAATTAGAAAATCTAAAAATGTGATATATTAAAAAATATCCTTCATCTTAAAAATCTTAATTTTCGTAAAGAAACACTTTCTCATTTAAAAAAACTACTTATCCTGACATTCCTTACGCTTCCTTAGTTTGCTGTTGCTGCTAACGCCACATGTCTGACAGCTTTAGATCGAGGTCTAGGAAATTCATCGTGGGAAAAGGGCTAGACGTATGCCTGTCGTTAACCGTAGCTCTTTGAGCACCATACATGTGACAGTACCATTTGGCTTGGTTCTACCCCAATTTTCAAGAACATCCTAGAGGTAGTCAGGGGCCGCTTCCCTCTCTCACGACAAGAGTTGCGGCTCGACAACTATTTAGAGCACTCTCATACCGCAAAGGCACTACAGATCCATAAACACCTATGCCTTCTCCATGATTTGAACCCAGGCCGTACGGCAAACAGATAGCATAACTAGCCACCATACCGGATGGGAGGCAGTTTAGTAATTTTTAGTAGACATGTTTGAACTTTTTATAAAGAAATAATAGATATCTCAGTTAAAATATAAAGGAAAGGTATTGTCATCAGTCGGAGGTAATTACTACTTCTTATGGCTCTTTCATTTTCGTGATTGAAGCTTTTTCTGAGGATACTACTTAGATAAAAATAAGAAGACAAAAAAAGTTTAGAGGCATAATTTTGCCATTTTAGAAAATTAACAGAAAATTTATCTTCTCAAACAATTAAAAAAATATTGTTACACTTAAAATAATTCTTAAAAATTTATAGCTTTTAATTTGTTTTAGTGTCCTCTTTAAATAAATATATTTGCTAATTTTCTTCTCTTTGAGAATTTATGTATTTAATTTTTTATGTTATTTTCATGAGTGAGTGACTGTGTTTGTTAATGGTGCCAGGGCCAATTTTGACTAAACTGCTTCAAACACTTGTTAAAAAGCTATTTATTATATTTTAAGATTTGGTCTAGACCGAAAAAGGTGTTGAAGGTTTGACGGAGCACCTGATCTCCGAAGAGGTCTTTATCTCCATTCTGTCAGAAAAATTTGGGGTGGTGACTATCAAATCAATAATTTGACCTTTTTTTGGTTTTAAAGTATTTCTGAGAAATTAAACAAATTTAAAGTTTAGAGTTTCCAGTGAGAACGAGAACAAATTGATCATTTAAGCTTGAAACTTGTTGTTTGTGTTGTCGGTGTGTGTGTAAAAAATGAACTGTCGCCTACCGGTTCGGCTCTCCGCAAGCGAAGACGTCGGGTGAGTGAGTGAGTGAGTTTGAGGTTTTTTGGCGCAAGAGCCAATTCTGGCTATACTACGCCAAACATTTGTTAAAACATTAAAAAGTTTATAAAATTTCTGTTAAAAAAAATTTAAAATCCTAATATATGTATAAAAGTCATTTTCAATATATTTAAAAATTCAAATTGGTGGGGATATTGAGAAAAAAGTTATTTTCTGTATCTCGTCAGAGTTAAAAGCAATTGTCCCTTGTAATAAGTTTTTCCATTTTTTAAAAAATAATCGGGATTTGATTCAATTTCATCTTCCACGTCGTATAGACAATCATTTCTTCCTCATATGTTGTATACACTTTAGATGCAGGTTTTCTCAATCTATGTGGAGTCATTTTTATGTCTATTATATTTTTAGTATTCTTTTCTTTCTTCTTACATCTCGAATTTTTGTTTTTTTTATTTAAATTCTGTGTTATAGAGGAAAAAGGGACTTGAATATTTGAGTTCGATGAGGAAGCAGGTATGATTGAGGAAGATGACTAATTAATGGAAGGTGCATTATTAGATGTAGGAATAGGTGGATACTTCAAAGGTGAATATTTTACGTTTGTTACGTTACGTGCCTGAGTTGATGTGGATGATTTGGTAACTGTGGGAATTTTGGAAGGCATTGATGGTTTCGGAACGGATGTTAAAGGTTGTAACAATTTTAAAGGAGGGCATACTATTTTTTTAATGCTTTCATCATTTTGGGTTTTTGTGGTTGTAGATTTGGTAGCTTGGGCATATGTTTGAGATATTGGTGGTAGTATTAATTTTCGAGCGTCTGGATAAGATATATTTTTGTTTGTTTTGATTTCTTGAATGTTCTTTTCTAATTTTCATTTCGAACAGAGTTTAGAATCAGACTGATGGGAATCTGAACAATTAATACATTTAGGCTCTAAATTGCAATCTGTGGAAGCATGTCCACTAGATGCACATCTAGAGCAAGTAAGTTGACCGCGGCAGGCAGTTTGTGAGTGTCCGAACCTCTGGCACTTGAAACAGCGCAGAGGATTCGGAATGTAAGGGCGAATTTTACAGTTAAGGTAGCCGGCTTTATATATTGTTATTGGTAGTTTGTTGCTATTAAAAGTAAAAATTTTATGTTTGGTCGGAATTATTGATGCATCTTTTTTAATTGTTATTCTTCTGACCTGAATTACACCCTGTTCAGAAAATCCATCAAGGATTTCCGGTTCAGGAGTGGTCAACAGGTCAGGTTCAGAAATGACACCACGACATGAGTTTAGAGTTTTATGCAGGCTTATTATTAAAGGTGAATTAAGAAACGTTTTTGCGAGAAGGAAAGACTTAGTTTGTATAGCAGAGAGTGTTTCAATAAGTAGATCCCCTGATCTTAACCTTTTAACTGATTTAGGTTCACCACCTATTCCTACGAGATCTTTCTGTATAGCAAAAGTTGATTTCGAAGACATTTTATTGTTTGGTAAAGAAAGCAATAAAAATCTTGTATTAGTCGCAATTTTGTCAATATTTAGGTTGGGTACAACGAGGCTTTTACCTGGGCACAGCTGCATTGGTTCCATAAGAACGCGTACACATCTTCGTCCTGGCGTGCCTCCACCCACCACGGAGTCCAACAAGGGAGGCAGTGTGCCGGTCATCTAGCAAATACCAGGCACGGCGCTTACCCAGAGTACACCCAGAATATAGTGATACAGTCCAGGGTGAGGATCCAACGGGTAAACCCGACACCCCTTATCTGCAGCACTAACCCTACAGCAGTGTCTCTTCGAGGACACCGAAGAGAGGTACTACCAGCGGACTGACAGGAGTGAGCTCACTCCTGCCACCCGTCTACAGCGAAGCGTGGGCCAAAGGTATTCCCAGGACACCATTTTCCTCCTTACGGGACGCCGCACACGTCAAATATGCGGGTTGGAAAACTAACGTTGATAGTCAAAAACAAATAAAGCAACATAATCAAAGTATTTACAGAAATATACGAAAAAGAAACTAAATTAACGCAATAGAAAATGTAAATCATAATATGTTAGTATTAAAACGTAAGTTTTTTCACCAGAAAAACAAAATTTGAACATAGTTCATTTTGTAACATAGATCTGTGGTCTGGACGGGAAAAGAAGAAAAGGGGAAATAGCATGACAAGAAAGAGGGTCGAAAATAGAGAAGGATCACTAGTGTACCCCGGGTTTGTGAAGCCCATGCTTACCAAAGACAGTAAACCCCTTGGGGAAAGGAAAAGATCACTAGGGTACTTCGGGATTGTGACACCCGTACTCACCTAAAGAAGGTGAGCTCCCTGAGGGGAGCGAAGACGTCGGAACTGGCGGCTTGAAATGAGTTTTGTCGAGTCGTTGGGGGTGAGGAGCCGGCCTGTTCCTTGTCCGACTGACTGAGAAAGGGCCGCCGAAAAAGCCGTATTTAACAATCTTTGGGAGAGAGTCTCCCGTCCAATATGGAGAAAGCTAATCGCTGGGGGGTTTGGTAAGGCGGGAGAGGTTTGGTCAGAAAGAGAAGTCGAAGATGGAATTCAGGGGTGGGAGAGCAAGTCTCCCTATTGGTCGATCGACTCTCCTCCTATTGGAGGATCGAGTTTCTCGGAAAGTATTAGTATAAGAAAGGAAGAAAATTCTATTAAAGTAGGATATTGCGAGGTCGATTAAAACTGTGATCGGGGGAGTAAATTTTAATCTTTTTGAGAGTTCTATTATCAATGGTATCTATATTATTGAAGAATTTAGTAGCCATTTTTTTAATAGTTTCCCTCACGGTTCTGAGTCGTAACGCATCTCTAAGATCTGCATTCCGCACGAACCATGGGGAATTTGTAAGTTGTCTGATTATTACGTTTAGGGATTGTTCTAGAATATTAATATTACCTCGGGCTGCATGCCCCCAGATTGGACATGCATATTAGATTACTGGTCTGATAATGGAGGTATAGATAAGCAGTCTGATTCTTAAAGTTAAAGGCGAATTCCGAGTGAAGTAGGGGGAGTAATTACGTGCTATAGCTCGGAATTTATTTCTGATATTTACAATGTGGGGGTTGAAAGTAAGTCGCTCGTCTAGGGTGACACCTAGGTATTTTACGGTTCTGGAGCAGGAAAACCGGGTGGTTTTGTACGTGTGCTGGAGGTGGTTTGCGAGTTCCTGTCCCGGCGACGAAGAAGACTTCTAAAGGAAAAAAGCAGGAAATGTGTGACAAGAAGAAGTTCGAAAATAGAGAAGGATCACTAGGATGCCTCGGGGTCATGAAATCCATGTTTATCAAAGACAGTAAACCCCTTTGGAAAAGAAAAAGATCACTAGGGCACCTCGGGATTGTGAAACCCGTACTCATCTAAAGAAGATGAGCCCCCTGAGGGATCATAGCGTTAAATAGCAAACACTCAAAATACATGAAAACTTGGGAAGGAGAAATTTTTTGATATTAAAAAAAACAACCGATTAATTATTTTTATTTTAAAACATATTTAAATTTTGTACAAAATAATTTTTAAAATAAAATAATTTTTAATGACATATTAGTTAATATTGTTTTAGGCAACGAATATTCACAATGCATGTTTTACCTCGGAAATATTTCTTGCGCCCATTCAGAATCACTGCAAACGTTCTGTATAGTTCTGTGGAGAAAATCAGCCGAGAAGAGACAGCCAGGAAGGCATGAAATTTTTCTCTCAGCTAAATTATCAATTACCTAATAACTAAATATAATTATATTAAAATCAATTTATATTATTTTCAATGCTAATCACAAGCCCGCAATTTTATCACTTACTTCAAAATATAAGAGAAAACGTTTAACGTTTTGATAAAAGAGTAATTTATGCAAAAGTAGATTTATATAAAATAATTTTTATATAGATACCTTTTTTCTCTAATTTTGTTTAATTGTAAGCAAATTTTAAGGAATTTAGGATTGAAATTTAAAATATCAAGTTCTTCCATTATAAAAAGATGTTATAAATGTAAAATATTATTCTTATGAAAACAATATAAAATATTCGTATTTTTTAATTGTTTTCCTTCGTGGGAAAAAGAAAATGCAATAACATTTCTTCAGAGACAATAAAATGCAATATCCCTGTTTGCACTAGGTGTTAAATTATTATTAGTTAACGAGCTAAGTGGTCAAACATGGGAAGTATTGAAGCAAGAATTAAATTCAGAAAGTTAGGCACTGAAGTGTAACTCTGCGTTACACTTAATTCTGAAGTTTCTTATATTTTTAAAAAGGTATAATAAAAATTATTCAAACTTTCTAAAATATATAATTGTAGACTGTAGTCGTACAATAAATTTATAACATTCAAACAAATAAATGCACATTTTTGAAATATATTTATAAACTATTAATTCCTCCATATAACTGAATACTCTACTCTAAATAACTCTGTACTCCATTAAAAAAATATTTTTTTTTATTTTAAAGCAATAGCACTTTAGGGAAAACATCTGTACACTATTATATATCGCCAAAACAACGGAACAGTAAACGAACAAGAGAGACAACTAAACACTTTGGAGAATAAAAAAAATCAACTGTAAAAAGGAAATGAAATCATTAGAATCATATTCTCAAATCCTGACTAGTTCCATGACTTCCCAATATCTGCTAGCTATACAGTAACTTGATAGTACGGGGCACAATATTAAATGTTGTGCATTCAAGACTGACAATGATAGCATAAATAACTTCAAAGCCCTGCCTCAGTCGTAGATCATTTAGCGTTAGCCGGAGTGCACCACGTGGAGGGGATCTACATTACATCCCATAAAAAAATTGTTTTTGAAACGAGAGAGATATTGAAATCCATTTGATTCAGTTTTCACATTTAATTAAACCTTTACTTGTTATGAAGAAACAGATGGTTGTTTATACGGAGAAATATAAGAAGAATTTGAAGACATTTGTATTTTCAGTTACGACAGCATGCTTTGAACCGCCTCATTTAATCCTTCGTTGTACTTTCAATGTTCCCGTCAGCACTATTTTTGGGAAACTCTGGACATAAAGAGAGATATAAAAGAAAGATATATACACTTGAATGAACAATTTCTAAACAGCTAAAGAAATTCCATTAATTCTAAATAAATCACAAAAGAAGATAATTACACAGAAGAAAATTCAATAATTACGAACAAGGATGTTTCATTCTTAATGTACTATTAAATTTAAGTCATACATGTCCTGCAAGAATGTATGGTACCCAGGCAATCTTAGTCGAGAGAAAGCTGCCCTTTCACCTTGGATTAAAATCATAAACATGTGCACCTATGTAATTTTTAATAGGATATTTTTATGAAAATTATAATTTCATTCAGATCATAAAGTAATTTTCACAAGTATATACACATAATAAAATATTGAAATTTTTATTTGAATGGTGTACGATGTTGTGCTTTGAGAGTAAAATGAGACACTATAAAAATTACTTCCATCAACCGAATTTTCTATATTTGTGTGCTCTTATATAAGATACACCATTTTGTTAAAAATATGTGAACAACCGGTTGTACGGACTTGGAGAGTCCCGAGACATATATTAATGTAATTACCGTCCCCCTTTTTAGCTTATGGCGGCCTACACACCTCTGAATACTCCATAAACCTGATTTTGGCTGGCGGCCATGCGATTTCACTTCCAGGTGTCCATTGCAGCTGAAATGACTGCCGGCAGTGAAAATGATCGATTTGTATGGCTCCATAATTTGCCTTTTAAATCAATCCAAATGTGATCTATAGGATTTAGATTGTAGTTCAGTTTCTGAACAGTTTTTCATTTCTTCGGCAAGCCATGGTTGAGAAAATCTTGATGTGTTGATGGAACAGTTATCCTGCTGGAAGAGAAATGGTCTTTCTTCGAAATATTGTCATAGAGTTGGGTAAGCAGTATTCTCCAGAAAGTCCCCATACATCTCAGAGTCATGTTTCCAATTACAGGATCTATAAGTGAACCAGGATGAACCATTAAAAACATCCCCACACTATGATGCATCCAAAACCAAATTTTACATTAGTTACAATGTATTCATTTAATACGCACATCTGTCAAACGAGATGTGTCAAATGGACTGCCAGATTGTAAAGAGAATTCTATCGCTCAAAAAAATATTTAACCGTATGTCTATGGGTCAATGACGGTGCGCTTGACAGTTTTAAAATCCATAGCTTCGCATTTTGTGGAGTGATATTCTACTTCCGAATGGCTGCAGGAACATGGAACGCCCGGTTTTTAAACTCTAGACTGGCACTCCTGCTGCTGGCAATAACGCCTGATGAGCTTTGGATCTCCTCAGTGATTTCAACCAGCCAGGACATACAAATTTGTTTCACTAAAATTTTCAGAGTTCTACGGCAGATTCAATAATTTTTTCTGCATTTCCTTCTTCTTTCTATAATACAATTATACCACGTACAATGGATTTTTGGCAAATGTAGAATCTTTGAAATTTCACGAATTGCGTTAAAATAAAGGTTCTATCGCACTATAATGACAAGATCAAAGTTAATAAGTTCGTTCGACATACACATTGTCTCACATATGTATAAATATATCCTGAAGTGTGCGTGTGTGTCTGAACACTTTTATACTTTTTGATAATACTTAAGATATATTTATATAAAGTTCTTGCGAAAAGAATGAAAATCGTTCCGTTAATTTCTTGTTTTTTCTTCAGATAGATAAAAACCACTAAAGTTTATGAAAGAGGCGTCAAATCAACTGCGGGAGTGTTCCTACCTCGATCCACGACTATAATGATGCGTTAAGAAAGAAAAAGGATTTTGTGAATATGAAAAGAATAAAGCATCTTAAAAATAATAATACTTTTTAAGAAAAATAAATCTTTTCCTTAAATATAACTTAATAAAGCGAAAAAAGTAGGTAAAATTAGTAATGGAAAATGCGAAGATTTTATAAACTATTTCAAAGTGATTCGAAATGATTTACCCATGTATAGATAGCTTAAACTATTATAGAAGGCATGATTTAGAAAATTTAAGAATTTAGGTCTTTTCTCCCTCTGTCTTGTACACACACATAACATACACCACACACCGACACATAACACACAGTCGAGGCTTAAATTTTTTTACGTGCGCGTATTGAGATTTAAGGTTGTTGCTAAATTAAGTGTTGTCCTCGTCAATTGTTCAATTTTAATAGATATCGTGTTTTTTGATAAGGGAACTTTAGTAAAATAAAAGTCAATATACGATAGTTCTTTTGTCAAATTATGAACAGTAAAAAAAGTTAAAACGAAATACATAAAGTTTGCTTATATGATAATTTCTACGATGTCTAAAAAAAGAAGTAACTATTTTCTTACCGTATTTTCCAGAATAGGTGTTCCAAATTATTGATAATATGGAGGAAGCAGATATACAGGAAAAAACATATAAGAACATTAAATCTCCTTTTCTCTATGCAAAGGGTATTCTAGATTGAACACATGTTATATATGGTTTACTTGAATTCACACACCTTCTCCAATATTCTGCGTGGATACACGGAATATGACAATCTACCGTTAAATTAATCAGGTTTGCAGTTTTTTGTTTAATTGAGAATTTTCTCAATTCACACTTTAACTCGTAGAGATTATTCTGAATTCGTATGATTAAATTAATAATAATTAGTCTCAATTTAAGTATTAAATTGTACAGATTAAATATGGAATAACTAATACAGTACACTAAATTATAATTCTAAAACTGTCAGTGTAATATAATTTGTTTGTTATTTCGATATAATGTTTAGTCTTACCTTTTATTTGACAAATGATTTGTCTTTGATAATGATGTGTTGCAACCAAGAAATAAAAAGAGCTTCAAAATGGGTGATATTATCAATTTCTATACCAAAGGTTATGATGCTTCTTTCATTACTTCGTGTTTCTGTGCCTTTAATGTAGGAAGAGTGTATCTTAGGCTAAAAAATTTATGCAAGCTGCAAAAAGATCTATATTTTGTTTAGTTTTTATCAAAAATTTTATATATTTCATAAACAGTTGATTTTAAACAATAGTTGCGCAAATAAAAAATATTAGCAGTTGCGAATCATATGAAAGTACAATAAATAAATAGAGGGAAATATTAAGAAATTAAAAAATATGTCAATATACCGCACAGTGTTTGTACTCTTTTCTTCTGTCCTGTTACTTGTTTGTTGCTTCCTTCTTCACACTTCCGCTTAGACGAGAACATGCTAGAACAAAACGAATTCTTCAACATGGAAATATCAAGAGAATATATATATAACTCTTGTCATAATAGTGCGTGAGAAATTGTCTTGTATTCCCTTTCCTATTCTATATACACTCATGGACCAAAAAATTAGCGCACCAAGAAAAAGTTGCAGGATCATGTCTTACATGAATGTACATGTCGGAGAGATATGCAAATGACTGGAAATGCAGCTTGATTGGGCATTATGTACAGTCATTAGAGGGCGTTTAATGTCGTTCTCCGTGGAGTATAAAACCGGTAACCAAAGCTTGTTTAAGTTTGCTGAATCGCTTACAAAGTAAGAGCTGAGGTAGACATGTCATTACACACTTTCCGTAGACAACAAGAGCAGCTGTCACCGTTTGAGAGGGAGAGAATCATTGGCATGATGGAAGCTGGGTGGTCAGCTAGACGAGAAGCTCCTCAATTAGATCGCTCTGAATGTGTTGTGAGGAGATTTTGAGACCAGTGGATCCGAGAAATGTCATGTACATGAAGACCAGGCTCAGGGCGCCATCGACAGTTTTTCAACAGTTTTTCATAATCAGTTGATTTTAAACAATAGTTGACCAAATGAAAAATATTAGCTTTTGCGAAACATATAAAATACAATAAATAAATAAAGGGAAATTTGATTAAATTATAAAAATATATATCAATACCACACAGATTCTGTCCACTTTTCTTCTCATCTGTTACTTGTTTGTTGCTTTCTTCTCCACTCATCCGCCAAGACGGGAAGATGATAAAACAAAACGAATTCTACCCCAAAGAAATATCAAGAGAATATATATATATATATAACTCTTCACATAACGGCGAGCTAGAAATAGTCTTGTATTCCTTTTCCTTCTTCTGAGATCTACATTTTTAGGGGGAAAAAAGAAAATTTTAAAAGGTTATGAATACTAAGAAAATAATATATATGGACATGTGTATTATTTTTACTTAGTAAAATAATAATCAGAAAAAACTCCAAAAGCACACAAAAAACTCAAATAAGAATTAGAAAAAGTGATGTTGTTTTTATTCTTTAGTGGATAACTTCGGCTTAAGAAAAAAAGAGAAAAGCAAACTTTTTAATTCTTTTTTCGGGAGTTATTCCTTATTACTTTTCAGAAAATTAGAAAGCCTAGAGGGATATGTGATATTCAAATATTCAAAATAAAATCCCAGAGCACACAAAAAAACTCACACAAAAACTAGGAAAAAGTGATGTTTTTATTCTTTAATGGATAACTTCTGCTTAAGCAACATGGAGAATAGTAATTCGGGTTTTATTGTTCATTTTTTTCTTTACGCTTGCAGTCTGTGCATCCGGATCTTTTATCTTAAAATAAATTTTTTTTAAAAAATGTATAAGTGCAAAAAAGGAAAAAAAGCCAGATTCAGTTTATTTTTTAAGAAAAATCTAGATATTTTAAATAAACTGTCAATTTTAAGACAAAAGTGAAGAAAATAATACCGACATGTGTATAATATTTACATTTTAAAATAATTATCGGTATTAAATCGAAGAATTATTTATTTAACATCCAAAATATGCAAGAAGTAGGAAAACAATGCGTTGTTTTTATTCCTTAAAGGGTAAATTAAGTTTAATTAAATTGATGCATTTTATTTGGAGTTCAAAGGATGTAAAAAAACAAAAGGTTTACAAGTATTGTATGCTGCAAATTTTTTTCGTAGCTGTAGTTCTGTGATAAATTTAAAAGATAAACCGTGATATATGTAGAAA
>BMAV01027275.1:24377-62977 GCA_019973955.1 Trichonephila inaurata madagascariensis
ATGAAATAACTAGACCGGTCAGTTAAAGTATATAATAGATGAAAACTTTCATATTTTACCTAGTTATTTTATGAAATAACTAGTTTTTCTGTAAAATAATTAATGATAGACCGTTAAAGTGAAAAATAAACAATTTTAAAGTTATTTCATAAATTGATCATAAATAGCTAAAAACCACCCTAAAAATATATGTTACCCCCATTATGGATGATTATTTAATAAATAATAAAGAAAAGCAGATTATATGGCTTATTATTGCTCATATTGCTAATGTTGAGACTCGAGAAAGTTTCGGTTTCGATATTTTTTTTTCCTTCGACACACAATATGAAATGATGCTATTTAAACTTATACATGAAGCTATATACATGAAATGACTAATTTATGAGCACACACACACACGCTCCGTAAACATAAAGTATTATATATATATACAGTGATTTTCTTAACGTAAAAAACGTAACTTACCTAGAATAAACCGTAAACACGCTTAACTAAAAAATCTGTTGCCAGATTCAGAGAGGTTTGAATATTAAATACAAGACAAATATTATCCAATCAGGCTGTTTCCTACCACCAAGGACGCTACTTCTCCAGGCACCATTAACTCTTATGATATGGGTTGGAGGCTCGCTTCGCGAGCCATGTACCCAGTGACATCCAGCGACCGTGAAATATTATCCAACTGGAAATGTTGAACATATTAGAAGTGGCAACATACACCCACCTTCTGTATTGCGAGCAAAGCTAAATGCAATACAAAACAAAATAACAATAAAATACAAAATTACTATTGTCTGTTTTAAGCATATAATATAATAATATACGCAATAATATATAATACAGTGCTAACAATAAAATGAAAAATGTATAAGTATAGTAAAATTCAAATTTAGAGTCTATAGCCCTAATTAATATGTACAACAGTCTACAAGTTCAAGCGTTGTCTGGGAACTATTCGCCGACCACAACGTGTTTGTTTCACCGGCCGTGAAACTTCTGGCACAGGGTTGGGAGCTGGAGGGCTTGGACGAGGAACCTCTGGCCCTTTATTGGGTTCTGGAAAATTTTCACCTAATGCCATATCAGATGGCAAGTCGGAAACAGACATTTCAAGAGGATAAATCCTTTGCAAAGGTCTAATAACAAAGCCATTAGCAACTCGTAGTTTCGCTACTCTTTCGATGCCGTCTTTGCCAGGATACAGTACGATGACACGACTCAAAGGCCAATTTAGTCTTTTAGAGTTATTTCTGATCCAATGAGAAAAATTTCCCCAACTGTTATTTCTTTTCTCTTAGATGTGTTAACTTAGGATTACGCACAAGTTCTCCAAGGTATTTTTTCTGAAAACGTTTTCGTAAATTATCCCTCACATTTTGTAAATAACGCACTCTTTTCAACAGATGTTTTGAATCCATTAAGTCATGTACTTCTGATGTCTTGCATGAAATGAGGTAAGATTGCTACTGAAGGTATCATATTTGAATTATTGTGATTAAGAACTCATTAGGAGGAAGTTTTAAAGTTACGATTGCTCACTGAGATGAAAACTGATATTGGATTAAATCAGATGATAGGTTAGATCCTTTATTAAGTAAGGATCAAATTTGATAGTCACCTAATCATTCGTGTATTTCCGTCGTTGTTCCACTTTCGCGGTTAGCATTCTCTTACTATTATTAGTTGAAATTGTGTCTTTTCATTGTGGGATCAATGAATATATTGACTGGAACATGGCGAGTGTTTCTTCTCTATATCTAGGTGCCCAAGAGAGAGGTGGCAAACTCTTCTCGATATTTTCTCAATTTTTTTAGATAACTCATTTCGTTTGATACTTTTGAAGTAATTTCATCTTTGGTCCATTATTCTTATTTGTTTTGTCCTTTTCATTTTCAGTTGAATGAGGACATTGAAAATCAAGTAAAATTAGCTGCTTCCAACTTTGTATATTTTTCTTTAGATGTTGATGAATCTACAAATCGAGCATCAGTTGGCCAATTGTGTGATTGTTGGTGAAATTGATAAAAAATTTTGTGTTGCAGAACTTCTTGGAATGTTTCCCATTAAGGGGTAAACAACTGGAAGTGAACTTCTTTCCAGTTTGATGCAGCTTCCTTAAACATAAACAATTGTGTTAGTTACCACAGAAGGAGCAAAATCAATGATTAACACGAAAATTGGAATGGTTACGCTGCTAAAAAAAAAGCCTTGCCCATTGTGGTGTAGAACTATTGCATTATTTATCAAAAGAATTTAATGTGGAATTAGGATTTACAAACTTAATGAAGTGTGTATCTGAAGCAATTAACTTTATTCATAGTAATGCCCTCAAACATAGGCAATTTAAAGAATTTTGAAAAGACTTTGATGATCTGCCTTCTGATATTCTTTATTACGAAGAAGTTACATGGCTCAGCCGAGGAGTTCCCTTAAGCATTTTATAGAACTGTTTGATGAAAATGTTACATTTCTTAGTAACTGTGGTAGAAATTCTAGAAGGTTAAAAGAAGCAAGCTTCTAGTGTGATTTGGCTTTTCTCACAAACATAACAGGCCTTTTAAATGACTTAAAACACAAAGCTACAAGGAAAGAATTCATTTTTCAACTGATAAATAACGTAAAGGCATTTAAACAAAAAGTTTGTTTATTTCAAAACCAGCTGGAAACTAAAAATTTTGCACACTTTCCCTACTGCCAAAACATGCATGAAAAATTTCCACACATGAAGATGCAGTATGAGGAACAAATTCAAATCTTGGGTAATGCATTTGATGATCGGTTTTTAGATTTAAAAAAGTGCCAAACAAAATTTGATATCTTTTCTTCTCCATTTTCTGTTGATATAAATCTAGTGGATGAGAGTATTCTGATGTTATCAAAAAGCAATTCAAAGAAAAATCGATATTAGAAATTTATAAAAACTTACTCAAGGATTTTTCGTGCTTAAAGCAAAATGCAACTGCAGGTGCCACTTTCTTTGAAAGCACTTATATTTGTGAACAAACTTTCTCACTAATGAATTTAAACAAATGAAAAATTAGAAATAGAATAGCAGATGAGAACCTTTCTTCTGTTCTACGTATTGCCACAAGTCTTAAGCCTGACATAAAATCAATAACTTCAAATATTCAGTCCCAGCCATCTTATTAAATTTTAAGTACTAATTTTTTTTTTCAAAATTCAAATTGTATTCTCTGTATAATTAGCAAAATTTTTCTTCTGTTACATAATTTCAAGTTAGCCACCTTTTTAGCAGGAATCTTTTTTTGAGCTAAAGTATCTTAATCATTCCGAAAGTGTTTCATTTATTTATCAACTGTATAATGTGTACAAGAGTAAAATAAGTACAGTAATAATTGTGATAAATGCGTATTGTCATAAAACAGTGTTTTCACATTGATAACATATTTGCCATTGTGCCCTTCGATATGATTCAATTAAATTTTTTGGCCCCTCATCCTAAAAAGGTTGTGCACCTCTGGTCTACAGCACCAATTCCGGAACTTCTTTAATGTCAAGACATGTTGAAAATATTTTGTTAGTAAAGTAGAAAGTAAATCAGAGTGTGTTTAGGTCTCTCAGTCCCGGAATTTGGACCACAGCTAAAATTCAGTAGGAATTTAAATTCTTACCTTTATATATATGTGTGTGTGTTTGTTTGTAATGTTTTGTGTAACACATGTTTAAGTTAACCAAATAAATAAGTATTAGTAATAAAATCAAAAATTTTATAACATAAGCCCATCTTTTTGATCTAATATTTGAACAGTGACACACTGTGTGATTGACAAGTATACTCGTCATTACTTGATTTCTAAGACACACATAGTTGCGTGCTCTCAAACGGAGGTGACATATTTAACTATTTAATGATTGCCACTATTTTTATTTTGAAAAAATAAAAATCAAGACACAAGGATAAATTTTTTTTTATTATTTAAAATAACATTTTGACTCAAATACAGGAGAAATACACACAAGTTTAAACTAATTAAACCTTTGTATAAGAAGAAAGAAGGTTAAAAGAAAATTGATGCTTCGATAAACAAGAAAAGTTTATTAGAAATATCTTAATTCTACATATTAAAACAAAGTCTGAATTTAATGGATGAAGAATAAAATATGTATATTAAAATAACAAAGCACACATAGATAAAATTGCAATTTGTTTGCTTTTTATATAAAAAGGGCACTTTAAAAATAATGACATAAAGATCATAGGAAACCCAGCCGTCCTCGCAAGCGACGCGCCAGCTGCAGATCCCGTTTCATGATGGTGGAGCGCCCATTGTGGAAGGCGCATATCTGGGCGTCCTCAAACAGCGCCACCAGGTAGTATTCAGTGCATTCTTTCAGGGCTTCTAATGCTTGCTCCTGCCACCTAAGCCCTACATGTGTCATTCGGTCACAGAGTTCCTTCACAACACGAGAGAAAGATACTTTTGGGACCAACAGGTGCTAGTTTGGGAAAAAAGTGATGCAATCAGAATAATTGAATTACAGTCTTTTGTTATCACATTTCAATGACTCATAGATTAGATATTACCAATATTTGAACTGGTTTACTAACACTTTTCATTAATCACAATTTGACTCTTTAGATTCCATGTAGGAAGAATTTTAATAAGACATTTATTTCCCAGTTAACAGGAACATGCGAACTACTTATTTTATTTATTCATTATCATTAAAGAAATAATTTTGTATCAATCAAAACATTATACAATAATAATAAAAAAAATTTCCCCTCAGCGTAACAAACTATAAATGTGTTCATACATATGTCGCAAGAAAACGATGAAATTAGGACTTTCATGGAATCCCTAAGGGAGATAGATCATCAATTCTCGGATGTTAAAATAACATCTCTTCAAGGTCATTCCCATGATGAAAGTAAGTGATTTTATCAAACCCTGAACTGCTTCAGTGAAATGATGAAATGAACAAGTCAACCATTCTTTTAAAGATATGGGGTTGATATTTAGGGGATCGATAGTACTACCTGTATTGTTAGGAAGTACAAGGTCTCGACCCCCCAGGGGTCTCCCCCCCCCCGGACATCATTTTGCCAATGCAAATTCTGACTAGTTCATTTCATCATTTCACTGAAACAGTTTAGGGTTTGATGAAATCACTTAATTTCATGATGGAAATGACCTTGAAGTGATGTGATTTTAACATCTTGCGTGAATTGATGATCTTCTTTAGGGATTCCATGAAAGTCCTAATTTCGTCTTTTTTCTGCGGAAAAGCCCGGGCATTAGACTAGAAAGAATTTTAAAATAACTAGTCAAATATTCTGGAATGTAATCCATGTCGGTAATCGGTAAAACAAATTTAAAGAATAATTGGGAAAAACAAACACTTCTAAAAGAAAATACTTAATTCTAATTCTAATTCAGACCTGTTAAGAGAAGATTGAAATGAATACATAATGAGAAGAGGTGTCATCTTCATTGTTTGACATGATTTGAAATTAGAAAAGACTAAAATCCACAAGGAAAACAAAAAGATGAGTATTTATGAAACAATAAGGTGCCATCCTCATTGTTGGAAATGACATGGTGACATCAAATATATTATTTACACTCATAAATCGTATAGGAAGTGAATAACATACCGTACTTTTTCTGAGTTTCCTTATTTCTCTATCTATATTTAAGTATAAATTTCTTCTGTTTACTCTAGCAGATCTAACTTGTTTCTTTCTTTTTAAAGCACGTTTCAGCCTCTCAGCATCACGATAGGATGCTTCAATAATGTCCGCTTGTCTACTAGTAGAAGGCAGAGAAGTATGCAGCTGTACCTCCTACAAAAACAAATAAAAAATGCATACTGTATCATTTAAGAAGTCAAAGCTCAAAATTGTTTTCAAAGATACCCAATTCTTTTAGATCACATTTTTTTTAAAGAAATAAAACATTTTGTGAAATGTTGACCTCTTTACTTAAAATAAGACAGCTCTGTTACACTAAAATAGTTTTTTTTAAGCAAGAAAAGGAACTGTTTCATGACAGACAACAAATTTTAGTGAGTCAAATATTTTCTGGAATAGGCAAAGATGGTATGAACTACTATACCATTTGAATTAATTGGGACAAATGGTAAAAAACTATTTTTTTCTAAAACCCTAGCTTTTAATCATTACATATCTTAAACTCAAACTCAGTGGCACAATAGCTCATGAGGGCCAGAGCTTACTGTGCCCATCCCAGTATACATGAACATTGGGCGCATGAGCATTGTGAGTGATGTCATGAGCAGATGTCGCGATCAGGAGGTCAGTCTGAAGTGAGACCCATTGTGTTTAAGTCCCCAAGAAAGCTTGGTACTCATTTATCGACCAACTGCAGTGGAGATGAAAGGCTGAGTCGACCTTGCCAGCCCAGTAATAGAACCCAGACCAGTGGTGTGGAAGCGCGATACGCTACCACTCGACCCCTGGGCCTTCTTCACATACCTTAAGTAGACAGAAAAATCTCTATTTTAGTGTGAAGTATGTCCTCCTATAGCAGAAATGACTTCTTCAACTCGACTTTGTATTGATTCCACTAGTGCAGTGTACATGTTCTTAACTTCGTCATTGAAGAACCACACCTAAATAGCACTTTATCATTTGTTCTCTTGTTGTGCAACTCATCATAACTGAATGATTCTTGAAAATATGTAATAAATTCTCAATAGCATTTAGGTCTGGTTAATTGCCAAGCCAATTAAACACTTTTTTTTATTTTACCGCATAAAAGTCTGGAGGTAAGGAAGTGAATATTAACATTGCACTGTTCAGCTACACTAGAGCTTTTGGCGACGGACCTCGTAATTTTGAACCATGGTCAGGTGATGAGGACGACACCTGAGCTGGCACCCCCTCTCCTGACTACCAAACCACATCAATGGGGGGATGTTTGAGCTCTTGACAGAATTAACGTGCATCGCTCTCCAACACGGTGGCTGTACTGTGGTTTCGAACTCATGACACGCTAGCCTCGAGTCTGTTACCTTGACCACTAGGCTACCGCGGCCACCATAAAAGTCTGGACAAATATCAAATTGTGACTAGACAAATCATGTTGAAATGTTCCATCAAATGTTTCCATGCATGGAACAATTCTACTGCGTAATATTTCTATGTATTTGACATAATTCATCAGACCTTTACAAGGAACTAAGCTTCCAGTGCCATTTGTTATGAAAAAACCCCAAACATCTGTTTAGAAGGGTGTTTTGCAGTCTTTTGTATGCGAGCTGGCAGCAGAGTTTGCTAACACATCACTTTGTCTAATTCAGGGGTAAACTTTTTTTCTACTGGTCTGCATACATATCTAAGTTATATGGTGGGTAGCATACATATGTTAGCAATTTCACGTGGGCCGCATCATGAGAACATCAGTGTTTAAAATGTGGAAAATTGTTCAAAATATTTTAACTCCTGTTTTGATTTTTTTAATTATAATTTTTTATATTTCTTGTCTCTAACACTGAATTAGAAGCATTTAGGAAACACTCCTTCCCAATTTCTGCATCAATAAACGGTTTCATATGATTACCAACAATATAACAAATTTCATAAGATATCTTTGTTACCGTTGACATTATCACTGATAAAACACTTTGTTGCTGTTGCAATGATTGTTCTAGAAAGGCTATTTATTACCCCTTGAAAGAGATCTTCGAGGAAAAGTGTCATTGAATAATTCCTGTTTATCGGTATTGTTTAAGTACAGCACTCTCGTGACAAATCAAACAATTACTGATCCATTTTTGTTTTTCACTACAAAATAGTCAACCTCCCATCATCTTGAAATGATATATTTTCTTCGCATATTTTTCGCTTGCAAGGTATGAAAGATAGTTAAAAATTACTTCCACTCATAAAACTGTCGCTATTTCACTGTGTTGTCTGTTATTAACCGTAACCGTTACAAAGAGAAAAATACCAATTCGCACTCGTACGATATTGACAACAAAAAGCAAAATTGATATATTTGATTTCTTGACACCGAATTTTTAATATATTGTTCTTAAATAAGGGAATTTTTCAGAGAAGTGGGCAGACTGGGCCACTTAAAAAGGCTGGGTGGGTCACATGCGGACCGTGGGTCGAAGTATATTGCTGGTCTAACTACACTTGATTTATATCCCTGCACAAATAAATGTGTTTCACCCTTGAAAATCACCTTCTTCCAGTCATTAACAGTCCAGGATTGGTATTTTAGGCCAATGCTAAACGTTTTTTCATTGTTTTCTGAGTTAGAAATTGCTTTTTTTCGCTCTTGACGCCTTAAGGCTAACTTCCTGAACCATTTTCTGTACAGGTCAGGTTTTCACTTTAACACCATAATCCAATAAATCTCTTCAAAGTTTTGTACTTGTCTACTATGATTTATTTTGCTATTTCTCATTAGAGTTTTATCAGTTCTTTGAGTAATTTTCCGTTTGAGCCCACATTTTTCCTTTTCTTTTTCGAGACGATCATCAAAAATCTTGAAATGTTCTTAAAATTTGTGTACACTAACTACCGCAGCTATATCTCATGCAGTCATAGAAGTGTAGAATAATTAACAACGATGATTTTAGAATGCTTTCTTGGATCTCTGAACAAGCAAAAGTAATAGGTGTTACATGAAACTCAAAATTATAACTACCAGCTACCACACTGAAAGGCTACCGCGACTGAACTAAAAACAATCCAAGGGGTAAATTACAGTCAATGTAGATTCATCACTTTACTTATGGGCAGATGTAACCGGTTTGAGATGGTTCGGGACATAACTGATAATCACATACCAACTCAGACAGGAAAAAAATGTTTGTTCCAATTAATTGGAATATTATAGTACAAAGTTTGAGTCAAAGAAAAAGAGCACAGCAATGAGATCGTTTAAACTGTTTAACATTGCAAAGTGAAAAAACATTATAAATATATTATCAATAATATTTTGTGTAGAAAATGTTAAGAAAACCCCATTTTGGCACATATTTAATACCTTAAACTATTTGTATGAAGGTGCCATGGACATCTTTATGTTCATGTATTACTTAGTTATGCATGCAATTTACCATATATCAATAATATGAATCAGAGAAAAAAGATATATATATTACTGTTTAAGAGTATAATTCAGTTATTTTGTAGAATAACTAGTTATTTCATGAAATAACTAGACCAGTTAGTTAAAGTATATAACAGATGAAAAATTTCATACTTTACCAAGTTATTTTTATGAAATAATTAGTAATTCTATAAAATAGCTAATGGCAGACCATTAAAGTGAAAAATAAAAAATTTTAAAGTTATTTTATAAATTGATCATAAATAGCTAAAACCACTTGAAAAATATATTTAGCCCCTATTACGGATGCTTAATTGATGAATAATAAAGAAAAGCAGATGATATGGCTTATTATTGCTCATACTGCTAACATTAGTTAAATAAAAAGGAGAAAAAGAATATGTTTTGCAATATGAATATGTTACAATGAACTTTTCTATGCCTTGAACTTGAAGGATATCATAATGCTGGAGTAACCAATAGTCACACACACATGTGGTACTTTTTTTACTTTTGCTATTAAAGTTAATAATTTTTCATGAGTAAGTGCAGTACCATTTTTCTACTCTTATTTAATAAAAATTCAAATCTCTTGCATTGAATCTTTGCTATTTACAGATTAATCTTCCGTTTTTGCAGAAGTCATTGCTTGAAAACAGGTTACAAAAAAGTATTTGTTAAAAATCCAAAATGTAAGACACTAACATATATACACTGCCTAAATTCCATGTCTTAAAGCAATGAAATGAAGTGTACACACTTATGCACGACATTGAAAAACAGCTATAAGCGGTTCATAACTGATTAAAAGAAATTTTAATAACAATTTTCATAACTAGAATAGGTTAAAAAAAAATTTAGAGCGCTGTATTTCATACTTAAACTATAAAGTTCTTGTTATTCTATAGAATATACCTATTTAAATCATAGAATTCAATAATTTTATGTACTTTAACTGACTTGTCCAGTTATTTCATGAAATACTGAGTTATTCTATGAAATAATGGATTTCACACTTTAACGGTAACATTTGTATATATGCACTTAATACTTGGCACACCAACACTGATATATAATCATTAACATTCAACACAAATTTTATTTCTTAAAGCATATCGACACAAAGGTTGTAATTTATCTTCAATAAGAAAATTAAACAATGCCAAGGTATTTTGACTATGATAGTGTGGTGATAACTAATTCAATACATCTGTAAAAGAGAAAGTGCAAGATTATCTCAGAAAATAAAGATAAGGCCCTCCCCCTCATTCTAACTCCCAAGTACATTTTCAAAATTCCTTTAGGGACCCTAACCATCAGCTTTTTGTTAAGAAATTCTACCTTAGGTTGTTTCTTTAACTGACGAAATAATTTTTTCATGTATATATTCATACAGTCACATTTGGTAAATTCACAATAAAGAAATTTTTTAAAAAATGGGGGGGTTTTTTTTTGCCTAATTCCTTAATTGATATTGGCAAATGATAAGAGATAGAAATGTTTGAATCACAAAGATGCAAAACCAATGGCATAAGTTCACTCTTAAATAAAATTTTGAATTACGTTAACTTCCAAGATTTCATATCTATTTGTTACACTGAAAAAAAAAAATAATAAGCATATTCTACAGCAAAAAATAATAAAGTTTAATCTAATTTCACGCACAAACTGAATTATTCTCTATAATCCCATAGCTAAAAAAATAAAATTGATACTTCAAAAGTTAATCCTAATCTCTAAGAAATTAGTGAATATTTTTAATAGAAATGTTGAGTGTGTGTTCCATATTAATTTTTGGAACTAATTTGATATTCGAGGGCATGGCGCAAAGAACCGCTTGGCGCGATAAAGGAATCGCGCCAAGCAGCGCTTGTTCTTGCTGGAATGGAATCCAAGATGGCGGCCTAGCAGTAATTTAATGATACACAATAATTTTTAAGAATTGTTTGGAAATACACTGAAATGTATTTCAAATGAAGGGATATAGGAAGAGGCTGAGAATAACCAAGATCAATCAATAAATAATGAATATCAATATTATATAATAAAAAGTAACATGTACTATTTTTTGCAGTATCTAATATGATTTAATAATAATTATTATATATAATAATCACATAACATAATTTAATAGTAATTATAAAAAAGAATGATCATCCTATTGTAAAAAAAATAAAAATAACACATAAGAATACTTGTATTACATAATAATTTTAAATAAATAACATAATATGCAATAAATGCATTCTTATTACATTATCAGTAAAATAATTACATAATGTACAGTGGACCACAAAAGTGTTTGTAGCCTTGCAATTTCCTATAAAATTTAATGTTTTCGACTAATAAAAATTAATATATTAGAATTTTTTGTGATACTTGCAAATTGTGTTCTTAATAAAATGACAGAATTATTTTTTCAAAAATAGTATAACTATTATTTTTAAAAGTTAATAATAAAAAAACTACTAAAAAAACATGCCACAAAAGTCTGTACACTGAACAAAAATTTCAACATAGCTTTAAATATTGTATTTCTTTCTTAAATTAGCACTTACTAGTGTACTTTTTAATGTCCACAACAACTTTTAAAAGTCTTAGTATAGATTAAATCATTTTTTTTTTTTTTTTTTTGCAATTTCTGCATCAATTTTTCTCCATTCTTCTGTGATTATTGTTTTTACTACACATTATGTGTTTATATGTCATGTGTTTGCTTTTTTTAAAAATCATATTCTCACCAAAGATGTTCTACTGGGCTAAATTAAGTGATTTAGGAGGTGTTTTCAGAATTTAATGACAGTTATATAGACATCAGCGGCGTACATTGAGAGCAGTGCGCTTGGCGTCATTATCCTGTTAAAAAATGAAGTCGTCTGCAATATCCAAATTTCGGGTGGATAATTTAAAATTTCTTTTTAAAATATTTAAATAGATCTCGATTCACAATACCATCAAAAAATATCAAATTTCTCACTTCTGAGGCCGATTTATACCCCCATGCAGGAACACTTTCTCCTCCATGATTCATTGATCCAACTAGATTCTTGGGATTAAGTTTAAGAAAATTCAAAATTGACAGAAAATTGATTGGGATGACAGAACATTCAACACTTTTGGTTCCAATGGGCATATAATAGCTTCTAAATGAAAAAATGAAGAATTTAATCCCATGAATTTATGTATAACAAGAACCCCTCCACCTCCATGCTGAAGCACGGAGGTGGAGGTGTTCTTGTGTGGGGGTATACATAGGCTTCAGGATTAGGAAATTACTAGGTATTTTTTTATGGTATTAAGAACCATGAGCTCTATTTAAATATTTTAAAGAGAAATTTTAAATTATCTGCCCAAAATTTGGACGACTTTATTTTTCAACAGGATAATGACGCCAAGCGCACTGCTTTCAATGTACGCTGTTGATGTATCTATAATTGTCCCAAAATTCTGTAAACACCTCCTAAATCACTTTATTTATCCCAGTAGAACAGATCTGGTGAGGATTTGAAAAAAAAAAAAAAAAAGAAAAGAAAACATGACAAACACATAATGGGAAGTAAAAACAATAATCACAGAAGCATGGTGGAAAATCGATGCAGAAATTACAAAAAACTGATTAAATCTATACCAACACGTTCAAAAGTTGTTTACACTAAAAGATATCCTACTAAGTGCTAAATTAAGAAAGAAATACAATATTTAACCCTCTAAGTGGTCTGCACTTAAAGTCTTGCCATTCTGGAAATGCTTCAAAAATGCACCGCACATATTTTTTTGTTTTCAGGTGGGGTTCTCAAAAGCGGTTGAGCCATATTTTTAAGAATGCGGCTCGGCCGCTTTTGGGAATCTTGCTTGAAGGCAGAAAAAGCATCTCTGGAATGGCAGAATTTTACGTGCAGACCGCTCGGAGGGTTAAAGCTATGTTGAGATTTTTGTTAAGTGCACGAAGACTTTTGTGGCATATTTTTTTAGTAGCGTTTTGATTATTAATGTTTAAAAATAATTGTTATACTATTTTTAAAAAGATGATGTCATTCCATTACGAACAAGTTGCAAATATCGTAAAAAAATTACAATTCCAAAATATTAATTTTTATTAGACGAAAACATTAAATTTTATTGGAAATTGCAAGTGTACAAATACTTTTGTGGTCCACTGTACATTAAAATTAATAATGAATATCAATTACAAAGTACTGAAAGCTAGCAATATTCTAAAAACTGCAAGTTCCTTCAACGAATTTCATCGAACTAGGAACATTAAAAAAAAAAGTATTTTTAAAACGTAAAATAAAGCGAAAATAAATTATTTATAGCGATAATTAAAAGTACAACACTCATTCTTTTAAAAAAAATATCCTAGTACTCACCTAAATTATAAATATCCAAATTCGAAAATAGCACAAAATAAAACAGAAGATGGAAATAATAGAAGAATTACACTGAAAATGGTTAAGTTTTTAAAGAAATCGAATTAAAATCGTCTGAAATTAATAGGGTTACCGCAGGTAAAAACTAATAAAAGTTATTTCTAAGATACATTATCCCCGTGGCAACCACATCACAAGACGATAAAAATATCAAGGTAACTATATTGTATAGTTATCGCCCATCTTGGCGAATAAAAACAACAACTTGGCGCCATTACCCCGGATATTAAACTAGCACCTAATTTTTTATCAAAATGACAGACAGTGCTAATGAGGGATTTAAATGACTGACAATTAATAACGTGGAAGCCAAATATTTCTTTTCAAACAAATCCTTGAGAAATAGTTTTAGAAAACTCATAGAAATTCTTTGATAAAAATATTAATGTAAAAATAAAATCCGACAAGAATAGAATAAAAGGATAATACTTTTCATATATAATGAATGCATTGTGAAGCAAAAGTTTAATGTGGTAATTACTCCTAATACAAAGTCATATCGAAAATGAAATATGTTATATCAAAAATATACAATGTCAAAATGTTAATTTAAATATGAAACATGGAAACTATTATATCAGTCAAAATACTACATAAACATTTAAAAATTTACATGCATTCAAATTATCACCAAGTGACACATTTTATTTTAGATTGAATTACAAATGAGCTCTAAATCTAAAATATCAGTTGAAATAATTTAATTGCATACAAAGTAATATCTTCACAATTATAGAAAGCAATATCTACAGAATTAGGAAAAAAACTGGATGATAATTTAAACGATAAAATGACAGCTTTTTTGCAAATTACTGGACGTCATTACTAGGGAGATTTAACTGCTTTTGGTTCTACATATTTAAGTGAATAAATCTTTTCTCGTATGAAAAATATGTTGAGTCCGCAAAGAAGTTGTTTTATAACTGAATGTTCAGAATTGTGTCAAAGGGAAAGTCACAATTATATCCTTGATATTGCGAGACAAAGTAGAGCAGTGTAGGAACAAGGTTCATATTAAATGATTTTTTATTTAACTATATTGAAAGGGAATATTTATGTTTTTGTTATTTATTTTTTATTTTAATAAATATGTTGGATACATAACACACACATAACATATGTATAATTTTAATTATCTTGAAGAAAGTTACATTTTATGTGTTTATTTTCAAGTTAACAAATATCTTTGCAGAATGCAAAATTAATGTATAAAAAATACTGTAAATCTGTATTTTTTACCTCTGTTTTCTAATTATGTATGCTTTATCGGGGCAATACAATTCTTTCAAATATTTCTTATAGTGTGGTACACTTAATCATGTTGGTAGATTGGTTTGGCATGCCATAGCTAAAAAGTTGCCAACTTCTGGTCTGGCATAAGTTTTAAGGAACTAAAACTATTAATTAATCAATGGATTTTTGTACTTTCTCAAACCTACATATTCTACACAATGTATGTTTGAGATGGAATCTTATTTCATCATATTTGCATGTTTTATAAATGATTTTTAGATTCATTGAAAATGCACATGTTTTGATTGTTCTAAACAATGATTTCTAATATAATAGCTTGAAGTAAGAATTCAATTACCATAAAATCCGGTGCATAACGCGCACCTATACTTTTAAGCTGCATTTTTTAATTTTGATGTATATTTGCCATATAATATGCATCCCCCTTTTTTAAGAAAAAAAATCAAAAATGTATGCATGTAGAGCTTTTATGTTTTTAAGTCATTTATTTGAGGTATTATCCCAGGCTTTTGAAAAAATAGTACACACTTCTAGAATTACAACTCTTTAAGTTCATAAAGTAAGTCATACCCAGTGACGTAGCGTGGGGGGTGCCGAGAGGGCCATGGCCCTGGGCGGCATACGAAAAGGAATGGCGTCAAGCACCACAATATTTAAATTCAAAAATATTTCCAACTCCATACCGTGCCCACGCGACGAAACTGACGGAAACGAATGAAAACTTTAATACACGTACAGATGCAGGAAGTTTATTAGTCGCTATGCAATCACATTCGTTTTTTTGTTTCTTAGGCTTCTAGCAATCAGTACTGTGTAAAGTCAATGATGCTCAAAATTTTTTGCAGAGGGACTAAATATCCAGCAGTGACCAGGCTTGACCAGAATGGCTTTACAGATCATATTAGAAGCAAAACGAGAGGAATTTGTTGATGACACTTTAATATATGCTAAATGTTTATATGGAGAGCTTGAAATTTCTTTTGAACCCCCAAGACGAATCAGGAGGAAGTATATATTTGGCAACGGAATGTAAAGATGTTCAGTTATCGTACGAAGATGACTTGAGACGAACAATATTTTCTTCAATAGACAGAGCAACTGCTGAAATTCAACAAAGATTCCAACAATTGCAGAATCTAGCGCAAAACTATGCTTTTTTTAAGGCCTGAAGTGATATTGAGCATGGACGAACTGAACTAAGATCAAGCTCCTCAAGACATTAATAAAGAATTCCAACTTAAGTGCGTATGTCTACAAGATTTCACAACTGCAACAGACTCAGGCTGTAAAAAAGAAATCATTAAGTCCAGCTCTCTGGGCTTATTAAAATATATTATTGAGTCCAAACTTGAAGATGGATTACCAAACATTGTCATAATATTGAGAATTTTTTAACATCTGCCATCAGTAATACCAGTTGCGAGAAAAGCTTCTTTAAGCTAAAATTAATCAAAAATTATCTCAGATCGACTATGTCCCCATTAAGTCTAACAAATTTAGCTATTCTGGCGATTGAACATGACATACATATTGATATCGACAATAGTATAAAAGATTTTGCTATAAAAAAACACACGAAAAATGCATTTTTAATCAATAAAAAAAATTTAAAGCAGATTTTTTTTTAACTTTTACTAATTTTCTTGACTAATAATTAAAATAGAGAGGCGACAAATTTCCGGTCAGCCCCAGGCGGCAAAAGCCCACCCTACGCCACTGGTCATACCTTTATAAAATATTTTGATATATGTAAAAGTCCAATTCTCTTTATGCTCATCTCTTTTTTTTTATTTTTAAAACTAACATTGTTGTACTCTGTGTATAACGCGCACCCGGAAATTTCGATCTAATTTTTGGTGTTAGAAGTGCATATTATATACGCCAGATGTTATAGTGTTTGTCACAACTACGTGGCAGCAGAGTTGCACAGTGCTATTTATGAATCTGAATGATGATTACATAGGCCTTTGGAAATTCTTTATTAACCAGCAACAATTCAATAATGCAATTCATAATTCATTAAAACAACTTCCGAATACATTATCAAAAAATCCGAGACATAATAGATCATAAACTACACTTCTGAGCTGACAATACATGTTCTCATTGACTTAAACCCACCAGTAAAAGTAAGAGTGTGAGTATAAACGTATCGTAAATTAGATTGAGATATTAAGAGAGAATCAAAGTCACTGGGCATATGACTCGCGAAGCGAGCCTCCATCTCATATCATAGAAGTGATGTTTCCTGGGGAAGTAGCACACCTCGGTGGAGAGAGAACAACCTGATTTGTCGCTTATACGAGGAAAGGGCTATGAGGAACTTGGAGACAAAGTCAGGGTGTTGAAAAAGTTCATCCTAGAGTGGTTAATAGACTGCCTTGTGATAAGAGAGAATCAAAGTTATGACATCTCGTTTAAATATCTATTGTACCGGAAGTTACCGTCCCCCGACAACTTCCGATCCTTTGATCAAAATGTCACGGAAACACGTGACCGCCACTCAATCAGGAACGATCGGTAATCGACCATTTAGCGATTAGTATCTAAAACAGGATGAGACAATTTACCTTTTTGGTTAACATATGGTAATTTCAAATCTTATTGTTGTTACTTATATATGCTGCTCGACAGTAACATGAATCAAACAAAACACAACAGCCCATGAGTGCCAGGGCCTTCTGTGCTCCTCCCAGTATACGGGACCATTGGGTGCTGAGGTGCATGAGCAGATATCCCGATCAGGTGGACAGTCTGAAGCGAGAGCCCTAATATTTAAGTCTCCAAGCAAGCTTGGTACTCATATATCAACCCACTGAAGTAGGGATGAGAGGTTGAGTCGACCTTGCCCAGCTCAGGAATAAAACCCGGAAACATAGACCAAAGTTCCCGAAATTCATTGTGGCAAGGGGCTAGTAGTACACTTGTCGTTAGCAGTAGCTTTGAACCCCATACAGATGACAGTATGATTTGGCTCGATATTTAAAATCTCAAAATGTTTATTTTTTAAAAATTTTAAATTACCAAATATTTTATCAGATGAATTACTTCATACTTTTATCCAGATCCTAAATTTTTTTTCCAATTATAATGGTTTTAACGATAGAATCTGATAATTTAATTGTG
The DNA here is from genome assembly GCA_019973955.1 of Trichonephila inaurata madagascariensis. Classification (NCBI taxonomy): domain Eukaryota; kingdom Metazoa; phylum Arthropoda; class Arachnida; order Araneae; family Nephilidae; genus Trichonephila; species Trichonephila inaurata. The sequence continues at coordinate 42,244 of BMAV01027275.1, forward strand.
ATCAAAGAATTTAGCAAGTGACAATTATATGTAAAAAAGTTTTTCTGGCCTTTTATTGCTTATGAAATAAGACAGCAAATTGAATCTATTCAGAAATTCTCCAATAATGAATATTCTTGGTCATCAAAAACTTCAGTTATTCAGATTTCTTTTAATTTGTTAAAAACAGCATGAAAGCTATTACATTGAAGTATTACATGAATCAAATTTTTTTTAAATAAACTATTAATCAGGTTGAACTTTTGTTTGAAGCTCAGTCACATTTAGGATTGCCAGATATAAGAGCTTTGTAAAATTATGCTATTAACTTCAACAATATTGATAAAAAAAATTTTTATTTTTGTTAGCAAAACAAAGCCATTTCACAAATGAACTTTTTCATAACAGCAAATTCAAGTTACAAGATATTTTTTTCTGTCATATACAATTTTCAAATAAACTATGTTTAGCACCCCTAGTCCTTTTGTGATTTCTATAAACAAAATCATACATTATGTAGAAAATACATTTTTAATTAAAAAATAAGATTATTTTAAAAAAAACTCCTTGGTATATGTCAGATTTTATATATTGAGCTCAAATGATACAAGTAAATTACATTAACTTAAAAAAAAAAAAGTTTACAACGAATTAAAAAAGAATTTTTCTTGATTTATTTTAATGTTATTTGTGTAGATAACTATTTAAGAAATGCATGTACTAAAAAAGAGAGTTGTGTGTGATGTTCCTTGGAGCTAAAGGTGAACGTGTTATGTAATGCTTAAGACATGTGCGGTCATTTGATCTCGTTCTAGACTTGGCAACGTAGCAGCAGTCAACACTGTTAAAAATCATTGTAGCTTGTATTGTGTTTTTGAACTGTATTGGGCTGCTTGTTATAATTAAATCTGTGGGAATAGGATAAAAAAAGGTAATATGTATACTGAAAACATTAAAAATAGCCAGCTTTAGCTAAAATAGTAGTAACACAGCTTAGGAAATAAAGAGAAAAGTTAATTTGGAAATTTATTCAATGAATAAAATAATTTAATTGAAGACAGTGATATTTTTATCGTATTTTTACAAGTATTTGAATTTTTGCTACATATATTATATTATATAAATTCTTCTGAATAAAATATTTTTCTAGAATTGAATAATGAATTTGCCTCATGTAACATTTTTAGAAATGGGAATAATATAAATGGAGAATCTGAATAACTTAGACATAAATACATATTCCACTTTTAAGATATTTAGTAGATTTATAAAATAACCACAAACAAAATTCTAACTCTAAAAAATACGAAGAATTTTTCATATGATGTATTAAATACATTACAACAGAAACAATGCTAGGAATAAATTAGAAAAATAATCAGGCAGCTGTCTGTGATATAAAATTTAAATTTTATTTACTAATTTTAAGTTCAGAAAGTAATACTGAATAGAATAATTTTAGATTTATATTTTAAAACTAAAATTTATGTGTTTCTAACTAAAATTTATATAATGTAATAAAATGTTTACAAATACATTATAAACTTAATTTTTTTCATTATTGAAATACTGATAGTTTAACTGTCATAATAAATCAAGAAAAGGAATTCATATTTAGATTAGATATCACTTTCATATTTTAAATCATCTTTGAAAAGAAACAAAAAAAAAAAAAAATTGTTACAATTATCTTTATAACAATAACCATAATTTGGAATGAGAATTATAATAATTGCCCTTTAGGTCTTATGAGATAAATAAATGGTTGATGCAATAGTTTTTACTATCTCCAGCCTTATTCTGGAGGCAGAATTAGTGTTTTTAAAGTAATTAAATACCTTGCCAATTCAGCAAAATATTCTTTTTCATTTAATAAAACATCATAAATGTGTATTTAGGCATACTTTGTAATTATCTTTGGCAGTTTAGTATCATTCTATAGGTAGAACGGGTACAATTGGAATTTTTTACAGTTACTATGTTGAAGTTTGCCGAACATGGCATCAAAAATTTCTGAAAGTCAGAATGAATGTATCTTTTGTAATTTTAATAATTCCTAGACTATTTCCACACTTTGAGGTAGATTTATATGAGTATTTTACATTCACATCTCAATAATGGAATTTTATTGTGCAGAAGTATTAACTATGTTTCCAGTGTGTTTAAAAGACATCTTTCATTCAAAATGCCACAAAAAGGAGATATTTACAAACAAAAATTAAATATTTCTTATAAATTCTTCATGAAAAGGCCGTCATTAAATCTTAAACTTTAATTCACATAATTATAAACCATAGTTTTATAGCCCTGTACTTGTAACTAAATGTATTAAGAGAGAAATGCTTTAAATCTTCAAAGTCAAGTTTCTTCCAACAACATATTAAAATAAGCATGCTAATAAATAAAGGAATAAATAAAAATAAAAACTTATAATACCTCCTTCGAATCAAGTTCTTCAGTACGAAAACGGCGTTCTTTTCCTAGGAAAAGTAAATACATACATATAGTAAATGAAAAAATTTAAAACACACAGCTAACAATAGTGAATTGAAAATGAAAGAAAATCATAATCTTTAAAACTGAGATGCAACTCAAACCCAAAAAGAGGTATACATGTGACAAATAACAAAATAAGAGTAATTTTTTTGGAAATACAAGGAAAGGATGAAAAATTATTGCTTGAAATGCTTTTTATTAATCTTAACAGGAAAACTTTCAACAGTTAAACTGAAAATTAAGGCTGTTTTCACTGCCGTAGCTAGGCCTGAATGGGCCCTGTATCAAAACTCCTTGGAGGTCCTTTTTTGTGAGCTTTCAACATTTTACGATTTATTCTTGAACATTTTGGGGCTCTGTATCATTGAAACGGCCCTAGCTATGTTCGTCTTATGTACGAGAGCGTGAACTTAATGTGAAGCACATTTTCAGACAGAAAAATGCCTCATTTTTTATAAAAATTTGCTACGTTGTAACTCATACATTTATTTAAAATATAGTTTTCAAAACTTCAAAATATTTAATAAATAATTAATTTTTCTTATTAACATGTAAAGGGATAAGTCATTTAGTATTACGGTATAGGAGAAAAAAATGTGAAGCGCATTTTATAAAAGAAAAAATGTGTCAACCCGGATAAAAATGAGTAGTATGATAAAATAAGCGATTCTCTACAAAATAGTGAAGCCAGTATATAATATTAATGCTTGAGTACTTTTATATCTGAAAAAATATACCAAATTTGGATCCTATTCTTTAACATTAACAGTAATAATATCTATGATTATCCCTTCAATAAATTCTAATGGTATACTGAATATGATTTATAAGAGATTTGATTGAGAATATGATTTATAAGAGACACGAAAAGATTTCCCTACTGGGAATGTACAAAATATGGAAAACACCAGAGATTTAAGAAGGATGTGAAATAATAGAGAAGTAGTCTCACATGTTTTGCAGAAAGGAAATTAACTTGGCTTTGGAATAGCCTGTGACGCAAGTCTCAATTCTGTTTATCTATAAGTTTCATTCACCCTCCACCCCTACAAACACGACTGTACTATTGACAAACTGTCCTGTATCATTGGGAGAATTTGTTGAAGTGCATGATGATAATGTGTGTACAAACTCAAAAAATATCCTTGATGCAAATTCTGAAGATGAAATGAATAATGCAGCTCCTGTTCCCACATCATACAAAATCAGGAAAAGTAAACCCAGTTATTTAGATACTCATTCCAATGGTGAAATGAGCAACCAAATGGATGGCATTGAAGCAATGCAAAGAAAAATATCAAATTATTTTCCAAAAATTCAATATATGTTCTGTTTTACAAAAAGAATTTGAAAATTTTGTATCAAGTTCTTGCGAATGTTTTTATTTCATTGATTTTTATTAAATACACATACAAATATACATACCTATATAATAAAAATGTACTCTAATAAACTTAATTTAGTTGAGTATATGATTTATTTAATTTGCAATATCCTTTAACACAAAAAAATATTTCAGTCCCCCTCAGTTTCATGTTAAACGATTTTCAATGCAAAAAATATTTAACTACACAAGTGTTTTTAATTTAATTTTGCTCAATGAATAATTTTATTTTAATGAACTATTATTTGAGAATATATTTCTGAGCAGCTTTTAATTAATATTTTTCATATGTTTGTAGGATGAACTTTGTTTGTGAAAGATATTTTGAATGAAAACAGAACAAAAAGATGTGAACGGAAAAATGTGTGTGTGTGTGTGAGTAGCTGTATTTAATTTTAAAAAACTTGCACCTCAATGAGTGCTTTAAATTCTTATTTTCCTTTAAAAGAACTTATGTTAATTCCATCAATTAAAATTTAACGTTTATTTGCAAAATTATGTTTTAATTTATTTTCATTAAAGGAACAAATTGTAAGTAACTAATTTTATTCTACTTTCACTATTGGTAGTTGCACAAATGTCTAAGAAAATAATATTAGCAACTTTTAATTATACTTTTAAATTAATGCTTTTTGAAAAAAGATTTCATGCTATCCTTGATTTAAAGCCACTCAAAAACTTGTTGAATAAAGAACATAGAGGGAGAGACAGTCATATAGCAACCGATCATGCTCATTTGAACCATGGTCAAGTATTGACCATGAGCACTCTACCCTCTCCTAACATCCACACCAAACCAAAAAAAAAAAGATAGTTATAAGTTTCTTTCATTCAAACATATTAAGAACAACTCATACAAAACACTGCAGTCAGATTTTGTGTGCTTCATACGTAATTAAAAAAAAAAATAACCCCATTTATGAATTATCCCTTAAAAGAACTAAATACCCACAACATGTGCAAAGCACAAAAAATCTCATTTTAAAGTAATTAGCACTGGAAATCTTTCAAAAAGCCTTTGGCTCCTTGATATTCTGAACTTAATATCACATTTGGTCACTGTTTATAATTGCACAGATAGACCTTTTAAGACTCATGTGCTTCAATGGTGCCAACTTAAGCTCTTTGCAGAAACTTTTTCTTAAAAAGAACATATTTATCACTTTATTTAAAAGTACATGCATAAAAAATAAGCTTTTTTTAAAAAAAATGTAAAATCTTTGTGATGAAAGTTTTTTTCATACTTTACCCAATAATGAAATCTGAAATTTTCTCTAAGTTTTACAATTAGAATAAGAGATACAATTAGTTTGATGTCTGTTTTGAATTTAGTGGAGAACATGTACTTGTCTTTATCATATGACCATCATGAATTTAATTCATATAATGGACTGGATAATTTGGAAGAACCTACTATAGTCAGATTGATTACTGTTATCTCTGAATGGTAGCACCAACTTCTGAAGATTTAACCAAAAGAAAAAAAGAGGACAATTGAAAATCCTAGCATACCATCTACTCTACAATGTCTTACATGTACAAAGGATTTCAAATTTTGGAGCCATAAGATTTTTCTGTCTGTTCAGGCGAGGATGATCCTGATGTGTCACATCACTCTCATCAAGAATCAATGTCAGCATGCTGTGGCATTTAGCATAATGATGAGTTTTCGTGCTTTTATGGAACAGCATCTCCACATGAAATTACCTCACTTGAATGAGCGATCTTTCTTGCACTTTGGATCTGTTCAAAATTAAAATAGAGCTATTGGGCATAAGATTCGAACAGCAGAATCTTCTTGGAAAAAAATATCCGAGTGATTTCCTTTTGCAAATATCATCTGCTTTTTGAATCTTTTCTAAAAAAAAAAAATTGTGTTCTGTTGCGACACTGATGGTCTATTACATTTATATGCTTATGACCCCTGTTTATATATGTTTCAAAACTGAATCTCCAGTTGGTTTTGCTGAATGAAAATAACAAGTTTCATTCCTTACTCGTTTCACAAGTACTGTCTACAAGAAAGAGACATACCACAACCTAAAATAGCCATTGAAAAGGATCGTAATAAGTGCAGCTGGCAGATCTGTGCTGACATGAAGGTAGTGCCTTTGTGGATGGGTTTGTAGCTACTATATACAAAGTATTGCTGCTTTCTTTGTTTGAGGGATAAAATGCTTTGCACTACATTTAAAGATATTGGACTCATAAATTTTTTTTTATGATTTGAGAAATGAATGTAGATTACCTACCTGTATAACAAAGCTGCAGAAAATATCATGAAAGTTCCCCCGGCTCATTGTGACAAAATTAAAAAAGACATTTTTGAGATGCTTCAGATTTAACAGCTTTTCAAAGAGACCCCAAGTTTGAGAAACTTCTTCAAAAACAGGTTTGAAATGTGTTGGATCAAGTGCCAACAAATTTCCATGTTTGATAGTCAAGTGTCAACAAAATAGGAAGGTCGGAAACTATGAGGATCTGATTGAGGATATGTTAGCATTATTTCAGGATTTCAGTTGCAACATATCCTTTAAGATTCACTTTCTGAGCCCCCACTTGGATTTCTTTCTGTTAACTGTGAAAAAGTCAGTTAAGAGCACAGCAAACGTTTTTATCAGGACATTATCAACAAGGAAAAGCAGTTCCCGGAGAATTGGCTCATGGCAATTTTAGCTGACAACTGATGCACGTTCATCAAGGATGCTCCTTACATTCCTTACAAGCGATAGGTCCAAAAAAATTGAATGTCCAAAGCAGATTGAGATATCCTCTCCTTAACACGTATTATAATATACATACATATATACTATTCTAAACACAAGCTATATGTATTACAAAAAAACCACAGCCAATTCAACTTTTTCTTTGTGATTTTCATGTTTAGCCTACCAAATTTGTTACAAACTGACTATATCTACTCGTCTCAGAAGCAGAAATTTTTTGTAAATCTGTTGCCCAGGATTATCAAAAGGAAACAAAATTTTAAATAAAAAAAGTATTAAAAAGTACTTTTCATTTTTGCCTTCTCCTTAGTTATTTTGAAAGAAAATCGAGGCACCTCATCTCTGGCAGGTGTTGATATGCGTTGAACATATTGAGTTTCTGGCAACTCATCTTCGTCAGATGTTTCTGAAAAGTGAAGGAAGCTCTTATAAAACAAGGCATTAAGTAACATAAAACGCCTCTTCAATTATTTACTTTAAATTACTTACGCACTATTTCTTGTCATTTCCTCACAGACTTCACTGGCATAGAAACTCTTGAAGAACTTTTTGATACTACTCTTGGAGCTTTAAATATTTGAGGAGGATACTGATCTAGTTCATCAGGTGACAAAGATGATTCAGATTAAGAAAATTGTCTATTCATTATGTAATCTACCTACATTTAACTTGATCTGAAAATCCAACATAAAAGATTTATAGTCATAATTTACATTATTAATTTTAGTGTATTAGCTTTGAAGTCAGCACAAGCTGATAGTACAAAAAAACTAACATTTAATACTCTCGAGAACAGCAGAACCTACTTGAAACTCATAGCCTCGAACTCACTAATTGAAACTGAACAAACGGGGTTGCCAGATACAATATAAAATTTACACATTGAAATGCTAAAGAGCCAGTCGCCACAGATTCATTCATGAAATATTTTTCAACCCCTTTCTCTTATCACTTAACTTAACTAGATCATGAATGGATTTTTTGAAATTGAAAAGGTTTGTGAATATTTAAAACCATCACCTATCACATAATCACTTAAGTTTCATTATACTTATAATCCCTCATTAATAATTTTATTTAGAAAATATGTAATACATTAACACATGAAAAATTTACATTTTGATTAGAGGTGATTAAGTAGTCATGGCCGAAAAATTGAAGAGGCTTGTTTTGGTGATCATACTATTTATTTGAGCATGCTTCTCGTACAGTACCAAAAATATAAGAAAAAGTATTATTTAAAAATTAAGTTAATTATATACAGGGACAAATGCATCATAAAAAATACACTCACATGTCTAGGTGAAGGGAATAACTAGTTATTTATAAAAATGACATCATTGTTTAGGGAATAATAATCCCTATTACTAAGGCACATGAAAACCATTAATGACTTATTCCTTGAATTCTATCAGAAATTCAAGGTCTAAAAAATGTAATAAACCAACATGTTTTTAATGCTATAGAGAAAGATAAATTGAGACACACATTTCGAAATCAGGTGTTAGGATTTATGAATTAGATGTTATAAATAATGGATTCGGATGTTGAGTAGATATCAATTTGAGTTATTACATAGATATATCTGAAATGTTTGTTTTAAAAGAGGAATCTTAAAACTGACATTCTATACTTTTCTTATTTCTTTGTGTATAAATAAAGTAAAAAAAAAAAAAAAAAAAAAAAAACCTTTTTAAAAAAAAACATATATTACAATATAAGATGCAATTGCCCTGATCTTTTTCTGCATTACAGCAAATGCAATGACATGAATGTTGAAGAAACTTGAAAATTTTAAATTAAAGATTTCAATGTAATTTAATTTGTGTTAGAGAAAAAAAATACATGAAAATACCTAGCAGTTTGTCTGGACTGTTGTATTATTTCATGTAAACTGATGTTTCAAACATTTTTGCATTAAACGTATTTCACTGTAAGTTAATATTTACAAAATCCATTTAGTCATGGAATTCATACTATTTTTCATCACTGCTATTCAAGCCATTAAGTATGCTGATAATATAGTTTTCAAAAAAGTTTCCAATTAATATTTAATTTCCTATTTGGCTGATTTTAAAAACACAATGATAGGGATCTATTTCAACAGTCCACGTGGAGTATTAACAAATTATGTCAAATTAGTAAGTCATTTGACATAATTTGTTAAGGCACATGTGGTCTACTAAAATAAAGCGAATCTCAAGATAGTAGAAGTTAAAATAATAATTTCAGAACACAAAAACTATATTTCTTATTAGATTATTTATAACAAAAGTATCTTTTTCAAGTAATTCTTACTATAATTGCCAATAATTTCTGTTGAAGATAATCTTGCATTTTTTAAACGTGAAAGAGAAAGGTTATTCACCTAGTGTGGTCCCAAAACTGGGTTCAATTCATGCGTTACAACCTCTGCACAAAAATGCTTTTTAGCTCTTTCCGACTGAAGGAAAAACAACTGTTCCTCAATTCATTTAAGGTTAATGTATTTTTAATTACCAGTGGGCAAGAGTTAATGTAATCAAAGTCTCTCAAAATTGCAAGGAATAGAGGTTAAAGCTCGAAAACTAGCAAAGAGATTAAATTGCAACAGCTATCTGCATACTATAGTACGTAAACATCCTCACCATCAAGAGTACTCAATTCGAGAAAATTCTTTAAATACACTCTATAACATAAAAAACGATGCACCAAGAAGGATTTGCCCAATTGTAATGAAATTTCGTATGCAAAGACATTTGTACCGAACATGCAAATGATTAAAATTTGGTGTCCAATGAATGAATAGAGAGCTACAGTGCTTTGGAACTGCGCACTCTGCAGGTGCCTATAAGAAGCGATTCTCAATCTGATGGTCCAAATTTCTGTTGCATTGGGATTTAGGATACCTTTGAACGACTGAAAAAATGCCTTGACACAGGATTCGAGCTCATTACAAGCAACTATCAGAGTTTAAAAGAGGTCGTATCATTGGATTGAAAGAGGCTGGTTGGGCAAATTGGAGAATCCCTTGCCATATGGGTCAAAGCGATGCAGCCATTAGAAGATGCTGGCAAGGATGGGTGGACAATGGAAGATTTCAGCATCATGATGGTAGCGGTCCACCTATGGCCACAGCAGATTGAAAGGACATATTGATTGTCCAATCAACTGTCACAGCACCTGATTCATTGTTATCAACCATCAGGTGTGAGACCCTCAAGCGAGTGTCCCCCATGACTACTTACAGACGGCTAATAGAGCAATATTTACACTCATTCAAGCTTCTAGACCACCTGTCACACATGTCTACACACTGTAGAGCCAGATTACAGTGGTGCTTTGCTCAGTCATGTAGGAATCATGTTGACTGGGAACGTTTAATATTTATTGATGAATCCCGTATCCAACTGTATCCTGATAATCATCAAAGACGTGCCTGCAGACACCCAAGGTAGCGTGCTGATCCTCCTTTCACTATTGCACGTCACACAAGCCCTCAAACAGGAGTTATGGTCTGGGGTGCCATTTCCCTTGACATCCCAACCCTTTTGGTCATCATTAGAGGCACACTTACAGCACAGCCGTACGTCAAAGACATTCTGAGAGCTGTTTTACTACCATTCCTTTTGCAATACCCTGGCCTTATTTTTCAACAAGATAATGCCAAACCACATACATGTCGTATACGTATATTGCTATGAACTGTCTTACAGCTTGTCAAACACTTCCTTGGTCAGCCAGATCTCTCTCCAATCAAGCATACCTGGGATGATGGGAAGGCGACTGCATCCTGGGAATGTTGATGACCTGACCTGATAATTGGAGCAAATTTGCCAAGAAATACCACAAGAGACCATCAGTGTGCTTTATCACTCTATGTCACGTGTCTATCACTATGTTGTGTGGCAGCTTGCATCCAGGCTAGAGGTGGGTCAACACCTTATTCAGCTCTCTCATAACTATATACTATACTATATAACTGAAATAAATCGTTGTATTTTTCTGATATTTTAATCATTTTCTTTTCTGTACATAATCTTTCTACCCACCAATTTTTGTCTATATCGGACAACTCGTTCTTGGTGCATCGTTTTTTTTTTTTTGTTATAGAGCGTATATCCTTAGCAGATAATATATCCTTAAACATATCCTAGAAGCAAACATATCCATTAAAAAAGCTCATTTAATATTTACACAAACCAAAACTTAAAAAAAAACCTATTTTAAATACGATTCTTCAAAATTTCATGCTTTCAAATAAGACACAAAAGACTTTTTTACCGATTAATATATATCTTATGCTCAAATGAACTTATTTTAAAGCTAGGATGTTTTTCTATCTGAAAATATATTCTAAATTCAGATTCTAATTTGTGAGATATGCAAAAGTAGCCAGTGCACCATCATAAAATAAATCTTTTACAATATATTTTGGTAGAACTATAACTTAGACTTTTTGATTTAACATTTTGGGACAATTGGCACCAAAATCTGTTTACTCTATCTAAATGGAATAAATTGGTTATCTTTTCTAGGTAACAGAGTTTGCAGCAAAAAATTTGGCGATTTTTAGATTTACTTTTTACACTACAGTACCTATATCCAAAATTTTATTGTGAATATTAACTATGAAGTTTCAATGACAACTGATCTAAAAAATCAAAATTTAAGAGAAATTTATAAGGAAAAGCCAAATGAAGGCAAGATATTTAAATTGAATTCACTTACATTAATTTGGTTGAGCAAGTTCATTCGTTTATCAACAGTTTGGCTTCTGAAGGGCTAGTCTTTTTCATTTCATGACTTTTATTTGTCACAGAGTTTCTATCAATTTATATTACATAGTATATATGTAGTGAAATAAATCAACTGGTTTACTGGAATATAATTCCAGTCTTTTTGTACAAAGGAAGTACACTTTACATCATTTTCTTAGTTCTGTTCTTATATTACAGCAATAACACAACCAGAATCAACTGACTTACACAACCTTTTTAAAAAGGTATCACCAATTGGTGATTTAATATTCACTATATTATTGCTAACCACTGATAGGTCAGACAATAAGAAATTGTTAATCATTTCATTTTATACAAGCTTTACACATGTTTAAATTTGAAATTTTCCATTTCAGGGAGCCTTTAAAACAGTCTTTTCCTCTTTTTTTTGCCAAATTAAACACCAAACAAGATAATCTCAATTTCAGATTCAATGCTTAAATTATTATTTTACTGAGGCCTGAATTTTTAATTGCTTCCAACATTGAACAAAAAAAGATTAGTTTTTTAATACAATCAATTGATTTTTTTCCCCCTTTCATTTTTATGGCTCCCAAAACAGATAAGTACCTTAAGTTCAATAAAAAACTCTTGTTTTTTTCATAGCATGTTCATTTCTTTAAAACGTAATAAATCTGAAAAATTCATTTACAGTTACTAGATTACCAGTGCGAGTATTCATAATAAGATTTGAACAACATCATATAATTGAAAAACAACCTGGCTAAACAAACCAATAAATTTCAGTATTAGCCTTAAAACATATTCTAAAAATATGAGTAAAAGTCTCAAATTATCAAAAACTATGATAAATCACCATTTTATAAGATAACATAAATTAACTATTATATGATTAACCATAACCATTACGTAGCGCTACTAGCTGGTATACCCCTTCTTTGCACAGGTAAATTGAAAAATTAAACAATACAGATTGAAGGATAAAGAAGTTTTTAATGTGTTAGTTTTACGTGAAGTGCAAATTAAACAAAAAAAAAAGCTTTTTGCATATCTCTGCTGAACATAAAAAAAAAAACATATTTGTTAAATTTTAAGTCTGTAGATCTAATAGCTGATAAAAGGGATTTTTTTATTTATTTATAACTCCCCGTAACTCTCTTATCAGTCGATTTTTGAAAACACCTTCCTAAGCTGATCTCTGCTCAGCAAAAGTAACACATTGTTACAAATTTTGTGCAATTAATGCTTTAAATAGTGTAAATAATTTATATCTGGAAGTGTAATACATTAATATTACTTTCTGTTGTATTTATTTTGTTAAAATCTTGCCGCCATCTCTCCCTTCGAAATAGTTTTATTATGAAATAAAAAAAATAATGATTACATTGATCAAAAGAATAAATTAAAAGCAAGCATGCACTGAGGGATGGCGTACACAAAACAAACAGGGAAAGTTTTGCTTCACACAAAAAAGATAGATATATGCTGTTGCGGGCTTTTTTGCGGATGGCAAATTTTTTTTCCTACTTTCTTGACAATTATCATTATATTTTGGAAACTTTACACAATATCTTTATAAATTACAGCCTATGTGTTATTCTGATGTATAAGCTATACTATTGTACAGTTTCATTAAAATCCCTTCAGTTGTTTTTCCGTGAAAGAATAACAAACATCCATACAAACTTTAGCATTTATAATATTAGTAAGGATATAATCTAACTATTTTAACTGTTTCTCATATCTGAAACATCACACAGTACTTACGTATTATTGAAACAATAGCCAATGTTCAAGATAACTCTTCAAGTTGGCAACCCCAATTTCACAAGTGTCCTATGCACTGAATATGCAATCATGTGCTTCGTTTGATAATGTCACCAATAGGTTGTGATAATACATAAGTACCCATCACACTTTACTAGCAAGAAAATGATTTTACATAAATTATTCTGTGATCAGATCAGTTACATGGTTAAGAGAGATTTTGCAAATTCCATGAATTTTTAAATTAGAAATTTTAATAATCTAAGGCCATTGCATCAAAATTTAAAAGTATCACAATTGAACATTGCTTTCCCTCAAATTTAATGTGCTACATTCTATGATAATATTTCTTATTTTCATCAGCCAGATCTATTTAAAATTTTCACTAATTGCTCTTCTAAATGTATGATACATTTCCTAAACATTTAAAATATTAGGAATGCTATATTCATATTATTTCTCTGGAGGCTAGAATACTACAGAATATTTGATCCATTTCACAATTAAATAAGAAGAGGATAAAAGTGCAAAGAAAAAAAAATGACTGCATAATTTTTTTAACTGCAAAATATTTTTTGCACTATAAAAAGCACTTTAACTTTTATAATGAACAATTATTGAAACTACTAATTTCTTTTTTTCACATAGTGTGTATGGAAATTCCCTACATCCTCTCTCGACAACAAAATATCGACGCACAAAGTAAACTTTGAAATTTACAGTATTTAATATACCATAAAATCCAGCGTATAATGCACACCCCCTTTCTTACGAAGAAACCTGATATATTTGTATACATTGCTTTTATGTTTTAGTCATTTATTCGAGGTATTTTCCCAGACTTTTGAAAAAATAGTATACTTCTAGACTATACTTGTAGTAAGAGATGTTGATGGATGAAGGAAGGCAGATGAGCTAGGATATATTATTACTCTTTCAACAAAAACTTTGTTAGTAGTGTATTTAGTTCTATTTGTCTATATTTTTAAGTACAAATTAGTAGTCTTTTATCCTGTTTTATCTAACAATGAAAAAATAAATCATATTATGGATTTAATTATTTGCCTTAGAACTGTAGAACCAGCTAGGAAAATAAAAATATAGTAACGGAGTGAGCGAAATAAAGATGTTCAATATTTTACCTTCTGAAATGGATGTGAACTGATTTCATTTTTAATATATTTTAATCATTGTGCAATAATTAACACCATAAACTCTTCTGGTTCACAAGGCAAGTCTTTTTTTTTTTTTAATAACAGTGCTTCGATAAAAGTAGAAGTAATTTTTTTTTATGCTCACATCTGTTTTGTTATTTTTAAAACTATCGTTTTTATACTCGGTATATAACGCGCCCCCTTAAGTTTCGATCTTACTTTGGTTAAAGTGTAGTATAGGGGGGCCACTTGACACAATCCTTTCTTTTGGCGACTAAAAGCGGTCGCCAAGGTACTTTTTTCGGAATTATTTATTATTTACTTTAGAATGAATTCGATATTTCACCATGACATTCAGATAAAAATCTCCAAATCCGAAAAAAAATCGCTAAATCCGATGTGGCCCCCCCTGTACTACAATTGAGCCGCATAATTAATTTTACAATTTCAGAAAATGACATACCTCCCTATCGAAGAAACAACTACTTTGAGAGTAGTTTTGACAGATTGTTATTAAAAATTTTAAAAGAATAAAAATTCCGCGTTATAAACACTGGTAACATTTCACGCCATGCAGGTTACAGGTTTTTGTGGAATATGAAGCAACAGTCTTCTTTTCCGTCATGTATTTACCTATCAAATAGCGCGCCATCAAAGTAACAGCTACAGTTAATATTTTTGTGTGGTCTATGGAGGGTTGATTGATTGATTGAATATATTAACGTCACACTGTTTAGCTACACGAGGGCTTTTGGCGACGACCACGTAATTTTGATCCATGGTCAAGTGACGTGGACGACACCTGAGCTGGCACCCCCCTCTCCTAACTACCACACCACACCAACGGGAGGACGTTTCATCTCTCGACAGATTTAACGTGCATCGCTGCCCTACACGGCGGGTCTTTAGTGGTACTGGGCTCGAACTCATGACAAGGCAAGCCACGGTCCGATACCTATACCACTCGGCTACTGCGGCCGGTCTATGGAGGGACAAAGGCTATGAAATTGGTTCACTACAATGAGACACCAATTCGGAATCACGTGATGAGGATACTAACATTTCCCCACGCTTTGAATCAGTGTGTAAATTTCGTATACTTGATATGTTTACTTTTTGTGTGTGAAGCTTATTTCTAAAATTTTATTTATTTTTATTATATTTTTGCATTATCCTTGTTTAATAATGGACTCGATTCACCTGACGTCACAGTCACATGACACAATGCGTAAGAAAATAGCCATGTGCTTCATTCGACTAAGTATTATGGCGGCATTTTTGGATTTGCATCTACTTGCATATAACAAAACGAGAAATACTGTAATGTATTAAATTTCCAAAAGACATTTTGACTGAAATGTGAGTATTTTTTAATTGTTTCATTTTCAATATTTTTTTTTTTGTTTTTATCAAATACGCCGACGGTATTTTAAGTTTTAAAAAGGGTAATAATTTCTGAGCATTTCGAATTCGAAGAATTCTAATTTTGCAAACGTAAAGAAACACACAGATCAGGGTACCACTTCTGTGATCTATTCTGAATGCTCTGTAACTAATGAGTTATTATGCAGTTGATCACCAACGTTTTATGTATTTATATTGGTCATTTTAAGATTATTTTTAATAATAACTCTATAGACAAGTTCTACTTTGTAAACAACATTTACCTGGAACCCAACAATACTTCCAGTGAAATGTTCAGTATCTTTGCAAAAATACCTTGTAAACTTCTTGATTCATTTAGAGAAAGGGTGACACAATTGCTTGCTTATCGCGGTTTTTGGCGACTAATAGAATATTTAAAATCAGAACATCTATTATCGTAACTGTATTGGTTTCTTTGATTTTTTTTTTTATCCAATGAAAAGCAATGACAAATATTTTAGAAAATTTTTAAATAATTGTTTGTTAAATTTTATATTATTTAGATATAATTAGATACACTGCATGTACTTATTTTACATATAAAACTGCATTATACTAGATATTGTATTACTTTTCCCTATTTAACTAAAGAAAAATAGTTATAAATATATGAAAAGTACTTATTTACATTTTGTTAATTTTTGGATAGTTTAAGAATAATCAGTATTTAATTTCTGAATTGTATGCACTTATTACACCCCAATAGCTTATTTATAGTGAAAAGTATAGAAAAATACATAGAAAATACATCTAAGTATTTTCATTTCTTTATTCTTACTATACTGTTGGATTAGTGTATTTAATTGCTGAATTGTTCATCCACATCAAATCCAAATTCTTCTTTGTACTTAAAAAACTAATGTTTGAAAAATTTTCATTATTTCAATTTTGTTTAATTTTATGCCAATAAAGATTAGCAAATAATTTGTTATAGTTATTTAATTAGTATACTGAATCTATAATATGTATTGTATTTTATAAATAATATGTTTAGAAAAATAACAATATATGTATTTTAATTTATGATTTGCAGACCATGTTGAGTGATTATAAAGAATTGGAAACAATATCTAAGGCTAGGTATGATGAAAAAGTAACATGCAAAGGGAACAAACTTCCCTATTTATTTGTTCAGAGAGCAAACAAAACATGTACTTGTATATAATAAAAAGCTGTGGAACTAATTTGATAATGGGGGGGGTAATTGTGCCAAGTGCTGCTTGTTGCTGGAATGAAATCCAATATGGCGGCCTAGCGGTAATTTAATGATACACAATAATTTAAAAGAACTGTTTAGAAATTCATTGAAATGTATTTCAAATAAAGGATATAGGAATAGATTGCTAAGAGGAATTAAAAAAGTTTAGATGCATTGAATTATGTATTGAGTTGGAAAGTAGGCTTAAAAAATTAAATTCATTCCTGCATATTGTAATTTAAATATGTATATAATTTTACACAGTCAAAATTCCCTCATGAGGGGCTGCTAAGAGAGGAAATCACTACAAAGTAGCAAGTTTGGGTGGTGATTATGAGAAGCACAGACTGGATAGTGTCGATGAATCCGCTTTCTTGTACTGTTAAAAAATAGTAAGCATGTAATTAAATTCATTAGTTTTGTAATGCAGCAACACATTCTTTTAGAAATATAACCTCTCCCATGGAAGTAGTCTGTGTACGTCACTGCTTATTTTCATTTATTTGAATTGTACAATTCTTATTCAGCAATTCTTTGAATTGCACAAAGTTAATATGTAGTTACTTTTACCAAGCAGTGCTTATTGTAACAATTTAAATTGCATAGTGTTGATCTGCATAAAGTGTTTATTTGAAATTATTTGAATAGCACACATTAATTCTTACTTTGTAGCTAAGATGTTAATTAGATGTAGTTTGCATTATAAAACATTTCTATAATTCAAGTTCCTTTGTTTTGAAATATTCTAATTATATAAATGCTAATTATGTCAACCCATTGATATGTTGTTTTTTACATTTTTGGTAAAATTAAGGACAGGTATGTCTACACCCACACACAATAGATTAGAAATTTTCATCGCAATATTATCTCAAATTTTTAATCTTGTTACAATAGTTTTTCATGAAAAATTTAAATTATTAGACACTTTTCCCTACAAAGAAGACTGTTTTGGAAACAATGCCAAAACCTTTTTTGAATAAAGATTGTAGAGTGATCATTGACTGTACAGAATTTCCAATTCAAAAACCCAACCGTTCTTTACAGCAACAAATGGCATAGTCATTACAAAAATTGTAATACTTTAAATGATATAATAGGTATTATGCCTTCAGGGGCTATCTGCTTTGTATCACATTTACATTGTGGCAGAATTTCAGACAAGGGACTTTTTCTTTGAAGTAAACCAATAGATCTTCTTGAACCAAATGATGTTATGGCTGATAAATGGTTCTTAATTGAAGAAGAGTTAGACAAAATTGGTTGTAAATTAAAAAGCCCTCTTTTTTTTTTAAAAGATAAAATTCAATTTTATGTTTCTGAAACTGTTAGTAACTGCAAATTGTCTGACAAGCGAGTTACTGTGGAAAGAGCTGTTTCAAGAATCAAACAATATAAATATTTTGAAGGTGCTCTTCCATATAAAAGTTTACATAATGTTGACAGTGTATTTATTATAACATGTTTGTTGTGTAATTTTCATGCCCCCTTTTAACAAATGTAACATAAGAAAGCTCTCTTAATATAATGTTTTAATTTAACTATATACTTATTCTATGTATATATACAAACATTGAAACTAATTAATCGAGAATTGAATTCCAAATATGGTAATAAATTAAGGCATTACAATTTTCAGATTAAAATGTGTGTATAGTAAAATATAAATTTGTGGCCATATATAGAATATAAAAAACCTATTCATCCTTACATGAGCAAAATAAAAAAGCCATTTTAGAATCTATAATTCTCTTACAAAAAAATAAAAATTGCAACATATTTGTGTGGTATTTATAAACACAACATTTGTTTTCCAGAGTTTGAATGTGGTATAAACCTATCATACAAATGTAGAAATTTTTTTACTACTTATAACAAATATGCATTTATTGGTTTTTGCACAATTTATCATTATAGATTAGATTTATTTTTGCATAAATATAAAAGTCTTAAAAAAAGACTCATGTATATTGATATTATCCTGCTTATAAGTCCAGAATAAATTTGTTGCATTGAGTTAGTTACAAGTATTGACCCAAGAAAAGAACTTGGATCAATTGTAAGACATTTATTGAGAATTAGGATCATGAAAAGTAGTAATAATATTATTTTTTAAGTTCTTGATCTCTTTTTGCTAGGAGAAATTATTTGGCAGTTTAATGCATAAGTTCCAAATTTCAGAATGGTATGAGTACTGATTTAGCATTTCTTTGACAAACTTTAATATAATTTAATATTTTGCTCAAGTATAATTTGGAGAACTGAGACGTTTCTTGAAATTTAGTATTGCCTTGGTAAAACAATGCTATAATTAGTTAATTAACTTGCTCATTAAGTAGTAGAAGCTGTGATTTTGATTAGAACGGAACAATTTATTCATGACTTGTAACTACTTGTTGATGTAATAATAATTTTAATCTTTAATAAAATATTTTTATATGTTAAAGTTCCGAGTGAGAATTCTGTATCTTTTATCTTCTATTTTTTTTTTTAAGTATAAATATAATTATATATAAAGGGATACTCTCTCTAGATACATATTAGTGATAAAAAAAATAACATGTCAATACATTTCTCCAAATAAGTTTGGATGAAATGGAACTGGAGTGTTTAACACTATACATAAATACCTGCTCAAGAGACATAACCAGTAGAAATTGTGAATGGAAATTTTATGCATCTTATTTTCAATTCATTGTGTTGTAAAAATAAAATTCATTTTCATCAATGGATAAATATTTATTAATCAAAAACTTTCATATTATAACTCAATTTAATATGAGATAAACTTTTATAAAAATTTAACTTGTATTTTAGATCTATTGTTTATAGATAAGTCATACTATATTTTATAAATTGATTTTCTGAAAATTATTGTACTTTTTCTGAAACATTCCCTTAATATTGTATAGTAATTTTTAAAAGAATAGAACAACACTTTATACAAAGACAATTGAAAAAAAGTATTGAATTTGTCATTAAAAATTGTAGATCTTCTGCATCTAGTGCTCAAAATGAGCTTAACCCTGTATTGTTTGAAATACAAAGCATTTATGTACAAAATAATATATAAGGGTACTAACTTTAGCTAAAAATCACCAAGTTTGTACAAAAAGTTTTTTTCGGTTTTAAATTGGGGCAGAGTGTAGTAAGTTTGAGTTTTTATTGTACAACTTTAAAGTACTAAAATATAGTACTACAATATATTATCATGTAGTTTGGTACATCATGAAAATATTCAGTTTTATCTGCAATACCTGAATTCAAAAGTCTAATTGCATTATCAGCTGAGGGTGATTTTTAGATACATCATTTTCAGTAGTGTTCCATCTCTTTGAGATATTGTTTTTCAACAAGAAAAAAATTAATGATAAAGCTTCTAAATTATATAAACAATTTTTAGGACAAAAAATTGACCTTGAAATCAATCTTAATTAACTATGAGAATATAAAACATAATTAAGCAGAAATGCTTTTAGTAATGTTAACTGAAATAATTAACCATTTTACACTGCAAGAGTTGATTGTGCTGAAAATTTTTCATTCAATTTAAAAGTGGATAATTGCTTTAAAATGAAACTGAAACCAAAACCTAAGCTGTGGCCTTTAAATAGTATGATTTGTACCAATACATTGTGAAGCCTTTAAAGATACCTGTTATAAAAAAACTAACATTTAGCACTTTGATAGGAGCATACTAAATTTTTGTAAGATAGCTAGTTTAAATTAGTAATTACAATTAATTTAATATGCATCATTTATCAACATTTAATTTTAATATTACATGGTTATAATAAAAGTGAAGCATATGAAAATTTTATTTTTAACAAAGAAACTCATTGTAATTTATAAAATGCATTTTTCATATTCTGTTGAAAGACTAT
>BMAV01027275.1:80940-111458 GCA_019973955.1 Trichonephila inaurata madagascariensis
GGAAAAATTTCATCCTTGAAATAAATTTGTTGCTACTTAATGTCTGTTTAATTTTTGAATATTTCTATGAGATGGTGCAACAATTATTACTTTCTTCTCAATTATCACAGTGAGATTTCCCACCTGGAATCTAACATTAATAACATCTAATGAATCTCAAGATATCTGTTAAAAATTTTAAATAAAAATCCATTTTTGATATTTATTATCTAAATTTTGTTTGATAAAGTAATCAAAAAATAATATGTAATACATGATTTCGGTTTTGTGATAAAAGTGATTTTTACGCTCTGATGTCCAAGAAAGTGTTGTCAAAATATTTTTTAAACCAATACTTTTATTATTTTTATGTAGATATCTATCTTAAACACCTCAAAGAGCAGTAGAATTGATATATATATATTATCACAGAGTACTTTTTAAAATTTAACTCTAAGATGCATTGCAGGGAAAACTGGAGATCAGTGAATGGGGTATCACATATTTCTCCATGATAAAACAAGTAAAAAACTGCTTACTGATAAAAATAATTTGCTTTTTTCACTTTAGGATAGAATATATATTAATTTTCTGCAATAAAAAAATAATTTTTTTTTCTTGTCAGAAATTTGTAAAAAATTCCAGCAGAGAAGGGGTTAACCAGTGCAAACAATAATTATATGAAAAATGTCTAGAAAAACTGTGCATGGGTTCCCCTTCATATATATATTTAATTATTGTAGTTATATATTATATAATCAAAGTTTTCAAAAGGAATTAATAGGGATATATTACCCAAGACCTGTATCAGTATGACTTGATTGATTAAATTGCTGAGTTATGTATTTTGCAATTCTGTTAAATTGATTTTTGCTGTTTTTTTTCAGTCATTTGTTTAACTACCTTGAAATCCAATAATGAGTGAGAGAGAATTTAAAAATTCATATCCAGATTATAATGAGAGCTTCAAAATTTATGATCCAGACACTGGAAGGGTATTTGCTTTTTACATTCTCCTATGAGCATAAATGTGTGCTGAACATATTTTTAATAAATATTATCTTTTAAATTAATTAGTGATATTTGTAAATTTTATGAGTTTTATTATTTGTTTAAAATGCATAAAGTGCTTAGAACACTGATTCTGTATTCATAATAAGTAAGTATATAAGTCTGTTATAAGTAAAAATCATTGTTACAGAAATTGTCATTTTTCTGTCGGTATATTTGGAAAAATTTTTTGTCTGTGTATTTTAGAAATTTCAGTATTAATGAAAATTCTATTATATGTATATTTTCATTTATGTTACAATTCCATCTTTTATTCACTGTGTTAAATTTGTATTCTATTTTTCTTTCCTTAATAAATATTTTTCTTGCAAAATATTTGTTACTTTCTGCTTTACAGTAATTCATCAAGTTATCTAATGAATGTTGATTTTTTTTATATAGAACATTTTTGATTTTAGAATAAAATTTCTAATTTGGGTACTTATTATACTGTCAACCAACTTTGTCAAATCAAAAGATGTTGCCAGATGCTGTGATATATATCCAATAATAGAAACCATTTCTATGCAGGTTGTAACACGATTATGATAGCAACATTTGGCAACAATTTTTTAAATTAGCAATGTTTTTTTCTTTTGATGAAGCTGGTTGATGGTATAATACGCAAGTATTCTAATCTGTTATTTTCAAAAATATTTAAATTTGTATTTTCAAAATTTTTAAATGCCTTTCCTGTTGTAAATGTTGGACAGAGAAACTAATATTTTTTTCAGTGTAATGGAAAGTATACATTAAAAATCAAATGTGCCTCAATTTTGTTGGTGCATTTCAAAAATTATTGCATAGTTTGTATGTTTGATGTGAATTGTTAATTGATCAATATGTAAAAAAGTACAGTAAATACTTTTGAATATTTTGAATACCTTTTTCAAATGAAAATTGATTGATTGCAATTTCAGTTGATCAACGAAATTGAAGGCCCTTTGATGGAAAATGTGTTTATTTTACTTCAGACATTGGAGAAGCATCTTGCATCAGACATTGATTGGTCGGATTCCAGTGTTTATACAGGAACTTCTGGTGAATTTTTTTATTTACTTATTTTATAGTTTATTTTTGAATTATTTCACAGAATATGTGGTTTTAAATCTTCTATATATTTGTGTAGATTAGTTACTTAATTGTTGTTTTTTTTTGTTTAAATGATTGAGTGATCAAAAACTTATTCACTAGCTTATATTAAGAAAAGCTAAAGAAATTTTTATTATTTTAGATAACTTTGAAAATATCTCGTGAAACATAAGTTTTTAAAAGTTAAACTTAACAGGTGAATATGCATTTGAATGTAATCCCCCCCCCCGCAATGCATAAATTTGTTTAATATTACTCTTTCCCCCAATTCTTAACAATTTTTCCAATATTGTAAATTCTACATTTTCTTTCATATAGTTTTGTTCATTTGTATATGTAAAAAAACACATTTATATTTTGGGTTTGTTTTACGATTTCCATTTCTTTAGTTTATAATGGTATGTATTCCTATAGATTCAGTTCAAAAGAGTAAAAACTTGACTGTTGTTTTTTACTGTCTTGTTGCATAAAATCTTTCCACTATCAAATATCAAAAATTGCTCAGTTTTTTAAAAAAACTTATTGCTTGGCTACCACAAAACATAATTACTTTCTGGAACTTTCTTATTCTTTGTAAATGTAAAATTGCAGTAAGAAATCAGTAGCTGCTTACAAAAAAATTCAATAAGATGTTGTTGCATCGGCCCCCCCCCCCCCCCCTTTTTTTTTTGTATTTGTTATAAATTTGTATTTATTACTGTATGTTGTACAACGTAATGTTATTGTCTGTGTCCTCGGATTTATCTTTGATACCAAGAAATCTGCATTATTTTGTTTTTAATTGATTTGAAAATTAAATTTTATGAAATAATTTTTATATTAGAACTGTCGTGATTAAAAACAAGAGTGTGTTTTATCTTCTGTTGAAATATGAAGACTTGTTAATATTTTTGCAACTATTTAGTATTTTTTAGGTATAAGTTTTTGTTAACTTTACTTGTGCTATACAGTTTCTGATTTGTTTAAAAATTTGCATAACAATTTTTACAGGTATTGCCCTTCTCTACTTCCGTTTTCTTGATGTGAAACTGTGTGAAGGCAAGAAGGACTTCTTGAAAGATGCCCTCTCCTTTGTTGAACCTGTCATCCCGTATCTCAAGAAGAAACGTTTCTCATTCTTGTGTGGGGTGTCTGGTCCTCTGGCCATTGCTTCAGTCCTATTCCACAGGAAGGGGCTTGAAAAGGAGAGCATTGATTTAACAAGAAGGTATAGTGTACTCATGATGATACTAATAACTTAACTTCAACTTACTGTTTGTTATATTTAAAAAAGGTTTTACGCCACTAGATGCAGGGTCGTTTTAAGGCATGGGCCAACCAGGCCCCAGGGCCTTGCCCTTGAGGGGGGGCTTTGTCTCGTTCTCATTTTAATAAGATTGTTGACTAGTTTGAATCATCAAATCTTATTCCCAGACATATTCTCCGAGTAACTGTGAATTTTGAACTATGTGCTAACAGACCACAGTGGTCAAACCTCATTATGTCATAATCATCATCTACATCTAGACTTGTGCCGGGAGTAGGCAGACCTCCATTCTTTGCATAGAAAGTTGTGGCACTTCTGCCTTTATTTTATTTAAAAAATTTATGTGTACAAAAAATTGGTTCCTTTCACCTATTTGTCTACCATTATCTATTTTAAAAAGTGTATCTCTATTTGTGTATCGATTGAAACATTTGACTGGCTGAAAACAGTTAATTCTACATTAAATGTTTCCATTAACAAAGTTTATTAAATATTAGTCTTATTTCTATAGTGGGGAAAGTACATTTTATTGATAAAAATGATGCTGTGGGAAGATATAATTACAGACACACAATATTCTCCTTAAGGTATCTGAACACATTGAAATGACCCAATTTGGTCAAAACACATATTTTTGGGGTGTTTTTTATGTTATTGAATAGAGATATCTTATGGCTTTATAAAACATATTTGTTTTGTTTCTATGTTACCTAGATATGAAGTTACAATCAATTTTATAAAATTAGAAAAACCAAAAGAGTGGTTCTTTAATCTACAGAAGTAAACATTTAAATTGTTCAAAATCTATCATATTGAGTTTAATAACTTAAAATGTTGTTAATGTGTATTTCTATAAAACTCTTTGGACCTGATATTTATATTATTTTCTAGAAAATGTACTAAAATATTTTTTATTGTATGAATATTTTTGGAGTTATGGCCTGTTATTTAAATAATAGTTTCACATTAAGAATGTCGCATTTCTTTTATGCTGTTTACTCAATTATCTCTAACAATTTTAAATTTTAATAAAGCATTAAAATTTTAGTACATTTTCTAAATAAATACATCTAATTTCTTTTAATTATACTTTTACTGATATTTTATTTTTTTTTCTCTAATTGCTGTGAAGTTTTTCAAAAATATTGCTAAAATTTCACTTATAATTGTGATATTTGTTAAATTTAGGTAATTGCTTTAAAAATATTGTTAGTTGAATATTTGTATTTATTGGTATTGATTCCTAAAAAGCATTTATGTTTTAGTATGTTATTTTTTTAAAAAAGTACTCCGAACGTGTTTGGATACCTTAAAGTGGTTTTCAGCAGTGTCTACTTATTTGCATACATGAGTTAAGGATCACTTGTGAATTTACTTGAGATACACTTAATCGTCCAACAGGACAAAAACACATTCCGCAGAATAACTATTCTTTTTCAAATAACTCATCCATAAAATGTGTTATTTTAAAAATTTTGTGAAAATTATTTAGAATATTAATAAAAGGTGAGCCCTCGTTTACAAAATTGTTCTATATATAATCTCATACTTATTTGAAAGTGAACTCTAAGCTAACTGACTAAGCTTAACCCTCTTGCTGTGTAGCTATTTTATCAAAGTAGGTTCAAAAATTGCTTATTGTTTCATTACATATTTCAAATTACATTTTAAAGTTTAAATATTCAAAAGAATTTTGTAAAACATGGACGTGGATCATCAAAATATGAACATAAAAACATAAACAGAATAAGTTGCACAGCTAAAAAGTTGGAAAATATACATACTCATGGAAATCGCGGGATGTGCAGCAAGAGGATTAACTCATGTGGAAAAGGGTATTCCATTTAAAGATAAAACCTTTAAATGTACACATAATTCTGTTTTTACACAACAGATACATTCCCTGAGAATACATGTAAGAAAATTTCACGTAAAAAATATATTGCATCAATGGGAAAAAATAGGGGATTACTTCCAGTGCTAAGAAATCAGCAATAATATTAGAACAAACCAAGAATGTTAGAAATGTTAGAGTCTTATGAATGTGAACCAAATGTTTGAATCTTAAACATTTTATTTCATAACAATAATGCATATATGATACAAAGTAAAATATCCTTTTAAAAAGGGGAGGGAAGTATCACTAATTAATGAACACAAAAATTAGGCCATATAAGTTACACATAAAGATATCTTATTCATAGCTACTTTCTGAATGTAAACACGTTTGTTTCTACAAGGCTGTAACATCATTGCTATCATTTTTTGGTTATCGTTCTCATGCCCTATTAATGGAATTCTTTCTGAAAATTTATTGAACAAAGTTAAGATTAGCCTCTTCTGGTGCTGATGTTTCAGTAGATTTAAGAACAAATAAAGATAAAATAAAGATTTAACCATTGTTATAACAAAGCTATGGGTACCTATTTTAAGTCACCAAAATTACTTTCAAAACTTTATTCCAGATTCAGGACTAATAAGAATGAAACATTTAGAATTTGTTGCTGCAAAATGCAAGAAATCATATGGAAAGCAGGAACTTATTGTTAAATTAAATCTCCCCCAATTTATTTCCTTTATACAAATTTTGTATCTACATCAATTTGTACCACTTCCATCAAAATAATTCAATAGAGAATCACTTCTCAGAGGGAAAAATGAAACTAAGTTTATTAAAAAATGGAAATTTATCCATTTGGAACCTTTCTTTTGTAAGTTTTATTTATTTTTAAGTGAATGTCAAAAAGTACATCAATTCTAGAAAAGGCAATCCTTATCTATCTGCTACAATTTGGGAGGAATTCATAACAGTCATGGAATCAAAAGTCTGTATACCTATAATAACTGAAATATAGAAAGCTAAATATTCTGTTTCTGTATATTATGATATACCCAGAATGGGTGCATCCATTGACAGATTTTTGAAATTTATTATTTATGGATGTATATTGCAGAGTATCTAGTGGGTGTTTTGGTTTCATTTCTAAACAATAACACATTTAACTGAAGGACTGTAGTTATATGATAATGCCTGGAATATGCAGGACAAATATTCAGGATTGCAAACCTAACTTAATAATAAGAAGAAATATCCTATATATTTGTGCAGGACATTATTTGAACATAATTAGCATTCAAGGAGTAATTGTAAGGTAACAACTTGCTTTGATTTAGTCCAAAATCTGCAATTTTTTTCTTATCAACCCATCAATGGGATATACTGACTTTAAATTTGAATCGTAATAAAAATAAAATCAAAAACACATTGGCCAGCATGTGCAGAAATGTAATAATATAGAAATACTGTGATTAATGAAATACTATTTACAGTATTCCCAAATATTGAAATAGTAATGAGAATTTTCTTGTTGATGGTGATTACTAATGCAAATGGTGAATATTCATTTTAAAAATATAAATTGGTCAAAAAGGAATTGAGAAATCATTTTAAGCTTGATGTGTATTGAAAATAAAATATTATCAATAGTTAATTTTGAGTAAATGAGTGCTGAAATTTACTGGTGCAAGAGCCACTTCTGGTTAAACTGTGTCGGAACATTTGTTAAAATACTAAAACATGTAAAATAGCTGAAAAGGTTGACTCAATTAGCTGTGAAGACATGATTAATGCTTTTGTGAATTTAGAAAATGAATTTTCATATAAAACTTCATTTTATTATGGATTGCTTTTACTGAACTTTGCATGTATAAACACTAAATTAATAAGAGTAAGTAAGAGGCTCAGTGGCGCACACAAGGGAGGGGTCCTGGGGGTCCGGACCCCCCACAAAGCCCTTGATATTTTTCCAATTGATTATAATTCTAAGTATATAGTGCGTAAAATTTAATTAAACATTTGTTATTAATGATTAATTTTATTAATTAATACTAATTATTTATTCAATAATTAGTTTTTTACTGTGTTTTGTTCCTGAAAATTGACAAAATCAAAAGGAGCATGATACAAGATTGGTGAACTTTCAACCCTGGACCCCCCCGCCCCCACCTGAAAAATTCCTGTGTGTGCTACTGAAGAGGCCTATTTTTGCTTCGGGGCCCAAGAAGTCTTAAGACGTCCCTGACTATATGGCTGCATTAATCATGCATGCACTAACATATTTATGGAATAGTATTATGGAAAAGTTATAATTTAAAATAAAAATAATTAAATAATTGCAAGAAGTATGCAATACAAGTAGAATTTTATATATTATATATATATGTATGTTACCGGCAAAGTATGAAATGCCGGCATTCTATAGAATGCCTGATGTTTTTAGGCAAAGTATGAAATATGAAAATTATTTCATACTTTGCCTAGGCATTCCATAGAATGACCAAAGCTGTTTAGGCAAAGTATGAAATAAGGTCAAGATAAAGCTATTATATCAATGAAGTACATTTCTAAAAAATACATTCTGACAAAATAATGAGAGTGCCATTAAAAAATTATTCAAAACACGAAAAGGAAAAAGTTGTACCAAACAAAATTTATGTCTTTCTTATTAGGAAAAACAAAATTCTCAAATAAAAAATTAACCTACTTATTGCAACATGGCATGCTTGAATGTCATTTTGAATGACATTTCATTACATTTTTCATGCAAAGACCATTCTTATTTTGGTACATTGTTTTATACATACATTGGACGAATCCTTCGCCTCTTCCATTGGAAGGAGCAATTGCAACTGACAGAAGAGGAATTTCATGGTCAGGAATATCTTTAATTCTAAGCAAGTTCTTAGGGAACAAAGTAAATTCTTGCTTTAAAATTCCTTCAAAAGTTTCAAGTCGATATTAACCATTTTATTTTTCACTCGTTACGAGTACCAATATATTAGCATTCAGAAAAAAATGACAAATTTCACAAGAAGGCTTTTCTTTAAATAATTTTTTTGTTTTTTTCTGGCCAGGTTCACAAAGGTGGATGTACAGTACAATATCATAACGTGTAACATTTTTGCATTTGGTTAAAAGTTCTTTCAGAATTCTATCGCATCCTCCATTTCCAATAGCCAAATGAGCTTCATGATGTACGTAAAATAACTCAGAATCCGTGACGTATTACTGTATAGAAGTGCTTCCCAACCTTTTTATCCCTGTAGACCGGTTCTACTTTTGATTTAATAATTTAATTGTACTTAAACATGCCTTCAGAATAAAATTCGGTTATTCCAAAAATGAATATAAAGTGATTTTACATGAAATATAAAGTGATTTCCATGAAAAGTCAAACAAACACTAGAGAAATACACCCCAGTAAATAAAATGGAAATAATTTAATACTCCTTGAAAGGCTCGATACTATTTGATCCACGGACCGGTGGTTGGGGACCATTATGTATAGTACTGACGCCTTTAACAGGTTACATGAGTTTACTTTTATTTTCATCAAACATCACGTCATAGTTATTCAGCAACCAATAAGCCCTGGGTTTCTTTTTAGTAGTCATTTTGGCTTTTTGTACATCAGTTATTAACTTCTAGTAAGTAATTTCAGTTTTAAAAAAAATGCTGCTGCTTTTTTTTTTTTTTTTTTTTGCAGTAACTCGAATTTTCGCCAGATCGGCGTTAAATAGTTGTTTCATGCCTGTGGATCAGGGGTCGGCAACATTTTATCTGTGGCATGTCAAAAACCAATCTACCAATTATGATTCAGCGTGCCACACAGTAGAGCATTTTTGGAACAATTCTATTCTCGCGATAATGTATGCAGAGTTAGGAAATAGTGTTCAATTAGATAGATTTATAGGTTTATCACACATTAATTTTGCATCAATTAAAAATATTTCTTAACACAGCTAACACACACAGTAATATTTCTAAACAGCACAAAATATAACTTTCTACAACAAAAATAAATTGTACATATATTTTGTTTTTTAAACATATTTATTAGAATAAGAAATAAGACAACGTAAAAATAAGTACGAATTACAGTTAAATAAAAAGATAAATGAAATTTTTAATGTTAACCTACTGCTGCTTCACTTACATATCACAAAAAATGTGGTGTAATTTGTGACTTTCACTTTGACATGATTCTGACCATTCAGCTGCCAAACAATTTCTTTGCAGACTCGAAATATTTTTCATATGAGAGAAGCTATTTTACTTGGATATGTAGAACTAGAAGAAAATCAGATTACATGCAATTTCTCTCTTCAAACAATTAAATCTCTCCAGCAATGACATTCAATAACTTTCAAAATAGCTGTAAATTTATCTTTCAGATGTTTTTGTAATTCCGTAATTGTCCATGATTCTGATGTTTGTCAAATAAGATCGATTACAAATTTATGAAGTTCCATCCATTCAAAAACTGGCAAATTTGTTGAGTAGTGCCACTGGTAATTGTACCATATGTTATAGGTTGCTGACCCCTGCTATAGACCATGACTCCTTCTCCAACACTGCAGCTTGCTTCTCCATTTTCATGCAGAGTAGGAAACAAACAATTTTTGTTGAACAATTTTAAGTAAAATTGAGTATTTTTATACTCCTGAACAAACCACAATGTGCAACTGACAAATTCTGAACCTGAGGCACACGCTAAAAGTCTTGTGTCTTGCCACACAATATACGAATGAATTGGAGATGTATTTCACACTTTGCCAGTTTCTCATTAGGCATTCTATAGAATGCCTAGGCAATGTGTGAAATAAGAATCATTTCATACATTGCCGGCTAGTTTTAGGCATTCTATAGAATGCCAGATTTCATACTTTGCCGGTAACATATATATCAATTCTGCAGTTTTAACTGCAAATTTGACTGTATAAAAAGTTTTGAAGTTTTGCAAGGTTTTTTAGAATGTAGATTGGATTTCTGCCTCTACACTTCTATTAACCCCTTAACTGCCAATTAAAAATGATGCAATTTGCTCCCCAGTGCCACTTTCTCACATAGGTATGAATATATGGTGTACTGTGGAGCAAAGAAAAGGCATAAATAAACAAATATTTCTCTGGAATAAAGAAATCCTTTACTAACATTGTCAATGTCATTTTATTTCATTAGTTTTCTTCATAATAGTTTTACTAATAGTAGTTCAAAGAAAAGGATTATATTTTGGAAAGACGTATGTACACTTAAGGGGCTCATAAGATCATTAAGCCTAGCATAATATGCTGCTATTAAATTGGATTTCTTAGCCATTCTTTTATAGTCAACACTTTATTCATGCAATCTTAAAGAAAAACTCATGGATAATCTATATATTTAATAAAATTGAGGAAGATAAATTAATACATTCTTTAAACATTTTAAAATATTTTTATTTATGAAAATTTATAATTTTATGAGTTTGAATATTTAGATTATACATGAATTGATTTCTTTTCATATTTATAATCATTAAATCCCTTAATTTTTTTTTGAATAGAAATAGTTTTTTCATGCTGTTTACTGATAATTGTTTTAGAAAACTTTTATTTATAAACTGAATTATTTTAATAAAGGTGTAAAAGCATTTTACTTGGAAAAAATTCTTGTATGATATCCATTGCTTTTGTTAAAAAAGTTATTTTTTTCCTATTGAAAAAGTAAAATATTAGAACAAATCATGAAACTACAAAAGTATGAGAATTGAAGAAGACACACATGCTGAATATATTAAATGATCTAGTATTATTGTTAATAATGTAACTAAATTTTTTCAGAAAAAGCTAAAATACTTTTTACATATTAAGTTTTTTCTTTAAAGAAATGAAACTAATCAATTTTTATGGAAGGAAAAATATTGTGAAGATATATTCTAAAATAAAATGTTGGAATTTGTGACTGATTTACATTTTTTTTTATGAACTATGGAAGTTTTGAGCATCCATGATTATATACTCTAATGCTTTTCAGAACTACTATTAAAAATTTAAGGGGACATGGTACGATTTACGCAAAAATTTTTTATTTTAAGGATTTCAAAATTTCTTTTGACTGCCTTCTATGTGTGCATACTGTGTAAAACAGATT
The DNA here is from genome assembly GCA_019973955.1 of Trichonephila inaurata madagascariensis. Taxonomy (NCBI): domain Eukaryota; kingdom Metazoa; phylum Arthropoda; class Arachnida; order Araneae; family Nephilidae; genus Trichonephila; species Trichonephila inaurata. The sequence goes on from BMAV01027275.1 coordinate 92,280, forward strand.
TTGTGCTCAAAAAGTCTTTAAAAGTTAGCCAATTAATTTTTTAAGGAAAAAACTTAAAATTTGTGAAGTGATTTTAAAATGCTACTCCTACAAAAATTTACGTACACACATGAAATTGGATTTACAAGTACATCAGGATATGTATAACAAAAATTGGTATGGGTTTTGCGTTAACATGATTGGTATTCGTACAATAGTTCTTTTTATAAATGTTTATTGAAAACTCCTTAAAAAATGTATAAATTCTGAGTTCAATTATTTTTTAAAAAGCAAGTATATTGCTTTGATTCAAAAATGCATACCAACTTTTGTTACATGTACTATTAGGAATAAGTAAAAGAAAAATTCAAAGCATTAAATACAATAGGAAAAAAAGCCTTAAAATTTTAAATGAAGATAAACTAGTTATTTTAACTTTCTGAGATAAGCAAGTTTAAAATTTTGATTTGCCGCAGGAATGTGAATAAAAATGAAGCTAAAAACTATCATAATTCTGCGTTTTTTAAGTTAAGACCTTTCAGATTTTGTGAGGTTATAGAAAAGTATATAAAAAATAATTTAGGCAAAAAAAAAAAATTAGATTTGATTTTTTGACCGATTTTTGTCAATTGAATCGTACTGTGTCCCCTTAAGATCATCATTTTTACCATGCTGTATTATGATTGTTATACTGAAAGTTATTTAATCATGTCTTAATTTAAATATTAAAATGGTGTTTAAGGAGCAAGTCCTTAGTCAGTAGAAAAAAAGAAATTTATTAAATTTAGAGTTTAATAATAAGTTATTGAGGATTCTAGCTATGTTTGTGATTTATTCTTCTGTCCTCGATTCTTTCTTCTATTGAGCTGTTTTTGATTTACTTAGTATTTTATTTCCTAAAGCTGAAATCAGATTTAGATATTGCTTAGCACTGTCGTTGCAATTTTGTTAAGAAAATGTAAAATGTTTTTTCCCAAAAGAGGAACATGTCTTAATTTTATTATTTTCTTCTAACAATGACTGATTCATCTAAAGGCTGGAAAACCTAGAACGAGATGTCTGTGCTAACTCCAGTGAAAATCCAGATGAACTTCTGTATGGAAGGGCAGGTTACCTGTTTTCATTGCTTTATCTGGAAAAACATTTGCCTGTTGATGAGGAAGATGACACCCGACAGAACATTATCAGAGAGGTTGGTATTCTTAAAAATTCTTTAAAATTTTCTTTGACATTTTGTTAGTTAAATCTTTTTTTTTTCCCAAATGAATGGGGGAAGTTAAAAAATTTCATGCAATTGTATCAAATTTTTCTTGTTCTAAATCAGTATTCTTTACATTACGAGGCTTCAATTTCTGAGAGTTATTGTGATTTTGTTTATTAAAATTTTATGTGTTATGTGTAATTGCAAAGGAATTATTAATATAAAATGGAATACATTTGAATTTAACTCCCAGAAGATGTAATTTTTTTCTGTTGTGAAAGCAGAATTAGTGTTTTGTAGTTATCAGCACAATCATTGTTCATATTAGTGTAACGTGATTTTTTAGAAAAACTTATGTTGAATTTTATTACTGTATTATTATTCATATATCACACGATAAAGAGTGAAATACATACGTACATATATTTATTGACAAATGGTCAGTTTGAATAGAAATATAGCATTGGATATTAACAGTAACAATATTTTATTATTTGTATTAATATATCTCAAATTATTTTTCTTTCAACTATTAATAACAAATACACTTGCAATTAATTTTTTAAAGGAAAATTTAGATTTTTAAAAAATTAATCTAACAATATGATTTAGAATGCCACACAGGAAAAGTTTTGAAGCTACTTGATTCCCATGGCAATGCATGTACAGTGAGGGAGTAGAGGTCAGAAATACAGATTTAGTGTTTTATTATGTATTAATTTGCATAATTTAAATATATTTACTAACATAAAAATAACGGGGCAATTTGACTATTCCTTTAATAAAATGGATGAAATTTGTACACATATTAACTTAACTCAGTGGTGCAACAGCCCATGAAGGCCAAGGCCTACTGTGCCCAACTCAATATACGTGACCTTGGGCCCTGAGGTGCATGAGCAGATGTTCCAGTCAACTGGTCAGTCTGACACGAAACCCCCAGTGTTAAGTTCCCAAACAAGCTTGGTGCTCATTTTATCGACCCACTAAAGCAGGGATGGCGAACGATTGGCATGCAGCACAATATTTTGGGCACGCCACCTAATGAAAATGATCAACCGCGATTGATTCTTCAATTAAGAAATTTTCAGTGAGATTTTCTTAGTTGAAAAAATTATCAGAAACGCTCAAGATACGCTAGATCAAAAGACACTGTACCCTGATGTGACATCATTATATAAACTGAATTTACCCCAATTCAACGTTGAAAATTGAAGGATTTGAAATGCAACTTATTGTTTTCTAGTCTAGTTCAATATGGATTCAAAAATTTATTGAGACAAGGAAAAAGTTAGAATTGATTGAAACAGAAAGATTAATAAGCAATATAAGTAAAAATGCCAGTAACGAAATTTTGGAAACACTAAATTCGATTCCAGATATGTTTAACTGTTTGAAGAAGCAGGTTCATGCTATTTTAACCATATTTTCATCGACCTATGCCTATGAGTCATTATTTTCGGAGGTGAATAACATTAAAGACTCGCTTAGAAACCACTTGGCAGATGGCTCTAATTCAGCATGCATTCTGCTAAAAAAGTAACATGTTATCCAATCCTAATATAATTTATTTATCATCTAATCTGCAACAGCAGAAATCACACAAATGTTATTTTATATAATTTTAATTACAAGTTTAACTAAAACATTTACTACTATAAAGTACAAAATGTATTTTTCTGTAGTGAACAAAGAGTTTTGTTTTGTTATATATAGTACTTAGTTTTAATATTTTCATAAAAATTACAAGTCAAATTATTTGACGGCACATGTATACCTCATTTAGCATTTCTTTAGAAAAAATGGCACGTTGATCCAAAAAGGTTCGCCACCCCTGCACTAAAGGGATGAAAGGTTGAGGCGACCTTGCCCTTGAATAAATTCTTGCTGTTTCCTAATAGATGGTACTATCAGGACTACATGCATATAATTTTGATAACTCATCTACAAGGAAGTACTGTATGTAACCTTGAACTTCGGTATATGTTAAGTTTGCCATAGTGTAAATATCCTTTTTTTTTTTTTTTTTGGTTTTTAAAATATCTAGTCTTGTCCCTAATAAAGTGTACTTGTAGGGAATTTTATTGCGCTATTTTATTCAAAAGAAGTCTGCAGTAAAAGTAATTCTTGTTGAGACAATGATAAAACTCTATCAGAAATGATATGCAGAGACTAGTTTTGATGCTTCAAAAATAATGATTTTGAACTAGAGGGTAAAAAGCGCTCTGGCGCATCAAAAAAGTTTGAAGACAAGGAATTGGAGGAATTACTTCATCAAGAGCCATCACAGTTTGAAAGTGTTAGGAATGCTCCAGAAGCAAGGAGACATTGAACAGAATTCTCTCTTGTGAGAATTATTGCTTCAATGATGGAAAAGAAAAGTTTTTTCACCATATCATGACTGGGGATGAAAAGTGGATACAGTATGATAATCCAGAGCATAGAATATCGTGGGGTAAGCCCAGCCTTACATCAGTATCATCTGCAAAACCAAGTATCCATTGTTTAAAGCTTCTCCTCTGCATGTTGTGGGATCAGTAGGGTGTAATTTATTATGAGCTGCTTGAACCACATGAGGCTATCATGGGAGATTGCTATCAACTTCAAATGATGTATTTGAGTCGAGCCCTAAATGAAAAAGGAGCACTGTATGAGCAGAAGAAGCCCAATGGCTGTTGTAGCATTTTGTGCTTCCACGTCACAGGTCTGGTTTTCAAACCTTGGCCTGGGCAATATTGACCCCACCTTTCATTCCTTTAGTGGGTCAATAAATGAGTACCCACATAGAATGAAAAATGAGTAAATGATAAATGGTTGATAAATTGCTTGGGAACTAAACACTGCGAGTTTCACTTCAGACTGACCACCTTATCGGAACATCTGCTTGTGTGCCTCAGTGCCCAAAGTCACATCAACTGAGACAGACACAGTGGGCCTTGGCCTTCTACAGGCTGTTGTGGCACTGAGTTTAGAATATGAGCAGAGACACAATAAAGTGATTTTGTTACATGACACCATGCGGGCACATGTTGTAAAACCAGTGAAAACCTACCTAGAGATCCTTAAGTAGAAAGTTTTAACTCACCTACTGTATTCACCAGACATATCCCCTTCAAATTATCACTTATTCTGTTCAAAGGCACATGGCCTGGCTGAGCAGCGTTTCCATTCTTATGAAGATACCAAAAAACAGGTCGATTCTTGGTTAGCCTCAAAAGCCACATTGTTTTCCTAACATGGAATTCATATACTACCAAAAAGATGAGAAAAAGTGGTCTCTAATAATGGGCAATGCATTCAGTGAAATGTGTTTACCTTATATATTTTAAATGAAGCAATTATTTTTTCAAAAAGAAACAGCAAGAACATCATATTATGTAAACATATTCATTAAAATAAGAAATTAACATTAATTAACATGTAAAACGTAAATATTCCTTTGATATAGTTAAGTAAAAAATTAAAAATCTATATCTCTATATTGCTGTACCTAATATTGTAATATAAGAGTTACAATTTGTGGCTTTTCATCATACTTTTGTGCATAATTCTTCATAAATTTGATATTTGTCATGAGTGTTCTTGATAAATCTTTTGATTACGTCTTGATCTCTATATTGTATAATTATTGCAAGGCATGCAAGATCATTCACATTGGTACATTTATCAAAAGCAAATGTTAAATGTGACAGTTTCTTTTAAATGAGAATTTTGTTTTGTTGCTACATTTTCTGTCATTTGAATTCTTCATCTTTCAATTATTTTTGCTGAAGTTGATATTTCTTGAATTTGGGATATTGTTTGCAGATTTAGTAAATCATAGAATGATATTTCAACACTTTTTAAAAACATGTCTTATATAAATTTGTCACCTACTAAAGAGTTGCCTTTGACAGCTATTGAGCAATTAAGAAATTACATGAAGTTGTTTTAGGTTTAGTTCCAAAATTTTTTTTTTTTGTTTGTTTGACAAAAAAAGTCCAATTGTTTCTTATATCCATTTCCAGCTCTTTTTGTAACTTCATATTTCTTATCAGTATTCTTAAATGTGGACAAAGACATTTTCAAACAAAACCTGTCTGTACACCTGATGAGTGACATACAATACTTTTGCTACATAACGCACATACATGATCTTTTTGTTGTACAAATTCATGTTCATTTATTTCGGAACTGCAAACATCAGCTTTTCTTTTTTTAATGGCATTTTGATTAAATAAAGAGGTATAAATTCTCATAATAATTAGATAAGTAAAACACAAGTTTTCTCAAAACTCTAAATGCGCCAAAAAGTTACATTAACCTGTAATGCAAGCTGTTGATCACACTGAATTCTACTGTTGATCGAAATCATACTCAGTATTTATGTATCAGCATGACAAACTACATGTAGGCAGTCAAGGTTATTGTGTTTGAACATGCACAAAAACGATACAACCTATAAAAAAGTTATTATTTTTGACCATGCACTAACAAATTTGTGTTTGAACATGCATGAGAATGGTTTTCCACTATTGGCTGCATATTGGGGCATTTGGTAGTGTCTTACATTTTTATGAAATTGGTTGACAGTAAAATTAATTCAATATATTTTTCTGTTGAGACTTAGTTATTTAAAATGTGGTAATGGACATAGTTACAGTTAAAATCTCTTGAAGAAACAAAATAGGCAACAAAACCGACATTTAAATTTTTTTTATACCTCAGCTTTTGAAGTTATCAGTCTTGTCATGTGAAAACTCTATAATTTCACGCATACTGATCGATTGCATGCAATTGTTTGTCGAAGTAGATAATTTAGTTAGATTACTCCAAAAAACAAAAAAAATAGTATTTTATTAAAACTTATGTACTGATTTTTTAAAAATCTTTCCCACCTTTTCTCACCCAATTTTTATTTCAATTTACTTGTATTGGTATATAGTTTAGTTTACTTATACTCAAAATAAACTTAATGTAGTATTCAAACAAAGAAATAAAAACTACTGTACTTCATTTTAAATTCATGGCTTCTATATTATATTAAATCCTTAAAAATAGAAATGTTAATTTTAATTTAGAACTTTGATTAAAAATTGCTGAATTTAAATTTATTTTATTTAGTCCATTAAGCTCAATGACTCTGTTAAATATTTCATAGATGAAGGACACACTTTTCTGGTTAACTATTTATATTTCTTGAATATACAATTGTACTGCAAGCAGGAAACAAAAGAAAATTGTAAAAAAAATCCTGGGTTTGAACAACAAAATTCATCCTTCTCAGATAAATCATTGATTATAAATTCCGTACATTGCTGATTATAAAAATCAAACTGATAAAATTTAGTCAAATTGTGTTCTAATCGTATAACATATAATCATAATATTCAATTTTACTTGTAGAACTCTTTCATATATTCCAAATAGCTAACTTGTGGTGTTTATTTTATCACATTTTCATATAACATGCTAATCTAAAATAAAAAAACTAAACACATTATGATCTGATATAAGATTTTATTGTAGGCTCAAAGTATTTTCCTAAATTTTGAATGAAACTATTAGTTTTGTTCTCTAAAATTAAAAGAATTGCAGATTTGAAAAAATTCGGACTCTAAGTGAAAACAAGAAAATAATATGCTAAAATTTTCTTATTCTAAAATTCCTCCTCAACATGTTGAGCTCGGTCGACTTCAACATTGAAATGTGTTATTGTAATTTTTTTTTTATCTTATGTAGGTAATCAAAGCTATCTTGGAATCTGGTCAATTCATGTCTAAAAAGTTCAAGAACACTCATGGAATTCCTCTATACTATGAATGGCATGACAAAGCATATATTGGAGCAGCTCATGGATTTTCTGGAATACTTTACATGCTCTTGCAGGTACTTTTATTCGTTACATTCCTTGATTTATTTGTGTAAAAATAAGTTCAAAACAATAATTTAACTGAAATATCATTTTAGGCTAAACGGTTTCTTACTGAAGAACAATTAGACACTCTGATTCGTCCCACCATCGATTTTATTGTTAGCCTCCAGTATCCGTCTGGCAACTTCCCATCCTCCATTGGCAGTCCCACTGATCGTTTGGTGCATTGGTGTCATGGTGCTCCTGGAGTGGTGCATTTACTTTTACTTGCACATGAGGTAAATTCTTTTTCAGAATATAAACTATTACTTGGAAGGGAAAATTATCCCAAATACTGTTGCTTTTTAATTAGAATAAAAAAGTTTTTTTGTGTAACTTTAAAGTGGCAGTTATTGATGTTAGTTTGATAATGCATACAATTGATGGTATTGTCACATAAAAATTAAATAAATGTAATAGGGTGCTGAAGTCCAATGATAACACAACTTTCATTAGTCACAACTCAAGACTTTTATTCCTCGAACTGAATATTTCTTTAGCTTATATACAGCTATGGAAAAGTCTTGAATTTTTCATACAGAATGCAACAATTTATACAAATAACTATGAGGGGTGATTGATAAATAAGGTCACCAATAGTATAAAATAAGTTTCCAACAAGATAAAATAACAGAGGTATCAGAATGAAGGAAATTTATTACTATTACATTTTGTAAACTCATTTCTCAACATAGTCACCACTAACAGCTACACATTTTTTTTCAATCGTTCTATCCATTTCATCAATCTGTTCATAAAGAAAGATTCTGGTTGCCTGCATATCCATTTGTGCACAACTGCCTGAACTTTGGCATCCTGGATTCATTATTATGACCTAGAAAACATTAGGCCATCCATGGAACATTGTCATCCTGGTTCTCCAAGTATCAAGAAATTCAAAACTTTAATATCAGCAGCAAAAATCATGCTCACCATCTTTTGGGGTGCAAGTAGTGTGCTCTACATGGAATTTCTAAGGGTGAATTCTGACAGGTACTGTGCAACATTATGTCACTCAAGCAATGCATCCGCAGAATTAGACTGGAATGAATCTTTCTTTTGCATCACAACTATGCAAGACCGCATTGGAAAATTAAAATTCACAGTGGTTCCTCAACCTTCTTACAGCCTAGATTTGGCACCGTCAGACTTTTGATTGTTCCCAAAATTGAAGATGCTGAAAGATCAACATTTTTCAACGGATGCCGAAGTTCAGGCAGCCGTGTGCAAATGGATACACAGCCAACCAGAATCTTTCTTCATGGTCAGAATGAAGAAATGGGATAAAACACAGTTGAACAAATTGTAGTTATGTTGAGAAATGAGTTTGCAATATGTAAGAGTAATAAACGTCCTTCTTTTTGATGCTTCTGTTATTATTTTACCTTGTCAGAAACTTATTTTCACCCCTTGTACTATTACAGTTAATAATAGTCAATACAAAGAAAAGAAAAGTTACTTTAGGCTAGTTGCCTGTAGCAGGGCTCAATCTGACGATCTACTGCTTGTGGGTCTGATGCTCTACCAACTGAGCCATGGTGTCCATGCTCAAAGTGAACTATTTTTGCTGCAATATTTACTGCACACATATGCATTTGATTGATTTAATTTAACTGTTTTTGCCAGGGCTCTCATTTTCACTTTTGTTTTCCATGTCTTGTTCTTATCTGTGGTTTAGTTGTGTGTTTTTAGTAAATGGTTTTCTACTTTTAAATGATGGTCTCTTGTCCTTGTGATTCAAGACTTAAAGAACTCAGTGCATAAAAGTAGTAAATTTTTCAATCTGAGAAAGGAAATATATACAGTTAAAAATTGCAATATTTTCAAAAATGCAAACAAATTTGTAACTATCTCCAATTTACAGTGGATAGAATAGATAAAATTCTTAGTCTTTTATATTTTTCATATGAATCCATTAAAACAATTGTTTTTAAACTTTTGATTGCCCCCCCTTTTATGTATCAGCCTAACATCATGGACCCCCAAAATTTTTATGGATGCTTTTGTTATCATATTGTCATGCAATGAATTCAGTTCTTAATCTTTGCACATGTGTTTCTACTATTTTTTTTAAAAAATATTACATTGTAGTGATGGCTATGTAGTTACAAACAATAAAAAAATGAATCAATTTTCTTGATTGAAATACATGTTCAAGTAGTTTTTTTTCACTAGGGGCAATTTTATGATCTTGTCTAGGATGGCATATCTTTCAATTTTTTGCACATGGCCTTTCAAAGTCTGTAACAAAGGGAAATCTTAGCATTAAATGAGAGACCTTTGCAGACACTCTAGAAAGATGCTGGAGACTGCCGGGGGTCCAAAAGCCGCAGTTTAAGAACCGCTGCATTAAAAGGATAGACTTGATGGATTATTAGATTTAATTAGTGTGAGGGTTTTTAGGTTTGTTTTTACCTCCACAGCATAATTTTTTTACATTCCATTGAATACAGTTGTAAGCTAAAATTTCGTTCAATCATTTTCAAAACATGGTTCATTTTCTTCATGCTAAATTGGCTTTTCCTTCCCTTCCGTAGACTTTTCCAGGAGAGAGTAAGTACCTGGAGAGTGCAAGACGCTGCAGTGATGTCATTTGGCAGCGAGGACTTTTGAAGAAGGGATATGGCATTTGTCATGGAGTATCAGGCAATGGTTATGCTCAACTGAGATTGTTCCAAGTGACCAGGGAGGCCAAATACTTGTACAGAGCAGTCAAGGTACAACCTGATAATGTTACTTTTTCATATATCTGTTGTCTCCTTATTTATTATTATCTGTATTTATTTGGAACCTTATGAATACTTTTATGTAATAATTTTATTCCACAGAGTTTTTGTATCATAAAAAACTGCTAAGGTTCATACTGTTAAAAAGTGAATATTCACTTATCATATTTCAGTTTAAAGCTACCAGCTGTGTGGCATAGTTAGTTTGTCACTGGTCTTGTATGCCTAAGGTTGCGGGCTCAACCCCAGCCCAGGTCGATGGATTTTCATGATGCAGAAAATTGACATTGACCATGTGGCATGTAAAAGATCCCTTGAGTGCCTCTTTGGCTTGGGTGCTCTTGACAAAACTAAAATCCTAAGTACAGTTTCGCATCGAGAGAGCTTAGGTGCCATCCTCTGGGGAGGAAACTGGGCATCAAAATTACCTGCAGCGATTGGTATCCACGTGTATGGTGCCACTCTAAAAAGAGATACCAGCTCCTGAGGAATATACTAGGTCTGCTGTGGTAAAAAACCAGCCCGCAACCCCATTAGAAGTAATATTTTAGCTTATTTTATACCTTGATTTATGTTTAATTTTTCATTCTTATTATTGTATGTAATAATACTGTAATATCTTTCAGAAAAAGTTATTACTTTACAGAATTTTAATGAAATATATAGGATAAAGTTGAAAAAATAGTTATGGTGAGTTGGATTTGGCACCAGTGTTGGTGGATAAGGGATTAACTAGTATTTGAAAAAACAAACTATTTGTATTTAGGTTAAGTTAAAATATATATAAGGGAAGTATGAGAGGAATGTGATATCAACAATTGTATCCTAATCAAATGCAAAATGGTCACTTATCTCTTTTTGAAGACTTTAATTCATCATCTTAGTGTGATCAGGTAAATTCACTTGATGACTCGTTGAGGCAATTCTTCAATGAAAAATGCTTGCGGTTGTTAGACTAACTCTTTTTAAATGGCAATGTGTATTTGCATATGTTATGGTTCCTTCATAAGGTGAATTTCTTGAATCATGAACATCTTAAAAAAACCCAGAGATTAATGGAAGAGAATGTGAGAATCCGTTACAAAATATAAAAAGTATTTAGAGAAGGTGATTTTCTCAGACATGCTGCATAGAAATACTGCTAGAACTATACTGTCGTGTAAAATGTAATTCAAATATTTAAATCCATAACTGAATGAGATGGGTAACAAAAAAATTTCTTTACTTGTTGACAGTTTCAATGTGAGGAATTTTGCAATGTATTTGTATTGTTTTTTATTTCAAAGTATGCACATGAATATTAGATGAGTAGAATTTATTTTTAAATTTATGAAAGTTACAATTGCAAAAATAATAAAGGTGCATAATTTACGATCCACACATTTTCATTTTTTAAAAAAATATTTTCCTGATAGCTTCCCCCCCCCCCCAAAAAAAAACCTATGATATTTACAAAAACTAAAAATGAGTTTAAAAAAGAGATCTCTTCAAAATGACTGCCTTTCTTGATTACAGTTTGCTGAATGGTGTTTTGACTATGGCAAGCATGGATGCCGTACTCCAGATCGACCCCTGTCTCTCTTTGAAGGTAAACTCCTTTCATTTTCTTCTAACTCTTGTTTTTTCTATAATCATGGAAATGAATAACATCTGATATTCATATAGTGTAAAGCGTGTTCTGTTAACTGTATTTTTAATTTTAGCCAGTAACTTAATGGTGGTGTCTTAATATTAATGCCAAATAATTAATCTTTATTATTATTATTTGTACTTTGAACTTTTTACTTTGAAGCAGCTGTAGTTTTTATTTCTTCCAAATCAATGGAGACTGCTTTGATGCTGCATCCCCCCCTTTATATAGCAACCTGACATTGCAGACCCCCAAAATTTTGAACATCTTTCTGTGACTCCCAACACATGGCTGAGGGATTTAAAGGTTCCTCAATAGTCCTAAGCCCAGTGGCTGAATGGTTAGTGCATCGTGCTTCCACACCACAGGTCCGAGGTTCAAATCCCAGGCTGGGCAAGGTTGACTCAGCCTTTCATCCCTTCAGTGGGTCGATAAAATGTGTAACAAGCTTGCTTGGGAACTTAACACTGGGTATTTTAGCGTCAGGCTGACCACCTGGCCGGAACATCTGCTTATGCACCTCTGGGTTCAAGGTCGCATATGCTGAGTTGGGCACAGTAGGCCTTGTCCCTCATGGGATGTTGTGCCTCTGAGTTAAGTTAATAGTCCTAAGACTGTCTTCTTAATACTTCTTTTTTTTCCTTTAAAAAAACAGTGAACTTCTAATTATATATGTATATAAAAATATTACAAAATACTAGTTTCAAATGAATATTGTAATTGCAATTCCATTAGGAAATTAAGATGGATGCAATTGTTATCCTATTGGAGCATTTTGTGAATTCAGTTCTTAATTTTTGCACATGTGTTTTACTACTATATATATATTTTAAAATATTGCGTTTTAGTAATGGCTATGTAGTTGAAAACAATAATAAAAAAGCCTGAATTAATATTCTTGATTGGAATACATGTTATAGTAAATATTTTTATTGGGGACAATTTTGGGATCTAGTCTGGGATGGCACATTTTCAATTTTTCCATGAGGTCTTTCAGAGTCTGTAAAAGGTGGAAATCTTAACATTAGATGACAGACCTTTGTGGACCCCTGGGGGTCCGCAGACTACAGTTCAAGAACCGCTGCTCTAAATCAATTTTGTTTTACAACAATTTCAAAACATAATTACTTTTTCCCTATGCTATTGAATTCTTTATAAGTGTAGTTATAATATTCGTTGGTAAGAAATATTACTTTTAGTTTTATCAATATATTATGAGAATTTCATATGGAATAATTATTTTAACATTTGCATTTTGTGTAATTTTTGAAATACTCTCATTTGGAAATAAATGCACTAAATAATTGCAAGATTAAATGGATCTTCATTTAATCAGAAAGAGATGAAATTTGCTTTTTTGTGAAATATTTTTATAGATTTAGAATGAATGAATGAAGCATGATTTTTTCAGGTTTTGCTGGAACTATTTACTATTTACTGGACTTGTTGGAACCCCTGAATTCTGCTTTTCCTGCATTTCAATTGTTTTGAAACATTCTACAATCTTATAACAGTGAAAATTTGCAATTTCCACTTCTCATTATAAAACAATTCTGTAAAAATAGGCACTATACAAATATTGATATAATTTATCCCTCTTCCTACAAATACTTCATTTTTCAAATGTTCTATTCATTGAACTAACATGTACAGATCTGTATACAGTACCACTTTGGGAATAAAAAATACCTTTTATAATGTTATGTTTTCGTACTTATGTGTAATAAATATAAAAACTGATTTTTAATGTTTGTTTGTGTGTGTTTTAAGTTCTTACATTAGTTATTTATATTACAGATACAAAACTTTAGTTGTGACAAATTCTAAGCCAGTGTTTCTCAACCTTTTTTCACTCTACCCCCCAGAAGTCTTTGAAAAATTCTTATGTCCCCCTGTAAATACTGTGCGGTTCAAATTAATTGGCACAAATGGAAAAACGATTTTTTTTTTCAAGACCTTTAGCTTTTAATCATTATATACCTTAAGTAGACTGAAAAGTCTCAATATTAGTATACAAAGTATGTCCTCCTTTAGTAGAAATGACCTTTTTATCATTGTAAAATCATACTTTTTTATAATTTGTTCTGTTGTTGTGCAATTCATCTTAACTAAATGATTCTTGTGAATATGCCATAAGTTCTCAATAGGATGAACTCTACTCAGGTGAATTACCAGACCAATCAAGTACTTTCATTTTATCTTTTTTGCTTAAGTCTGAAATAATTTTGCAGTGTGACAAAATGTTGAAGAAATGTTGTTGAAATGTTCCGTCAAATTTTTCCATGAATGGAACAATTTATTGCTTAACATTTCTATGTATTTGATACAATTCTTGTCATACCTTTAAGAGGAACTAAGTTTCTAGTGCCATTTGTTGTGAAAAAATTCCAAAATGTTTGTTTAGAAGGGTTTTTTTACAGTCAATTGGATATGATCTGGTAGCAGAGTTTCCCTATCACTTTATTTCTATCCCTGGTTAAATTAATGTTTCATGACTGAAAACCACATTCTTCCATTTGTTAACAGTTCATGATCAGTATTTGTTAGCCCAGGCTAAATGTTTTTTCATCATTTTTTGTTAGAAAATGTTTTTCCCTTAGTCTAGTTGCCTGAAGTAACTCCTGCACATTTCTGATATACTTTCATTCTATATCATTTAAGCTCAATATGCATGAAAGACTGCAATTTTTAGAAAAATATTGCAGACAATCTCCAATGATGAAATTTAAAATTGTCTGCTGCATATGAGTCACAGCAAATAATAGCTTTTGGCGTCAAATAGTCAGGAAGCCAAGCACTGGCATTGGATGAATAAATAAAAATTTTCACTAGAAATCAAAAGTGTCCAACACACAGACTGCATGTGGCCTGCCAGTACATAAAATGCGACCTGCCGACTGTTTTTAAAATTTTTTTAAATAACAGGTTTTAAAGTTTTTCATTTTAAAATTTATTTAAGAGGAAATTTATATATATGTATAAATCTACAATGTATTTGTGCCGGTTAACTGTTTTTTTTTTAAATAAATCCTTTTTGATAATAGAAACGTCCTTTAGATTAAAATAGATTTATATTTTATCAAACATTTACGTTTGATTTTATTATAATAAATTACTTTTTAATAAATTCCGAATTGCATTATGCATATCCTTTACTATGGATGGTACATGATTCTCTGCATGTGCGACTTTCACTTCTCCTCCTCCTTTTCTGTTTGGAGTGCCCAAAAAGCAAGAGGCAGTCAGATGTTTTTTAAAGTTTAAAAAAATTATTCAGGATGGTTAAGATAAAAGGCAATGCATACTTTATCATTTGAGAATGACAGCACAATCAAATTTCAACAATGAGTAACGAAAGATCAATTCAAAAGGAACTCCATAATTTTCAAGAAAATGGCAACTGTAATATTTTAAACATTATTTGATCAGTTTATTATTATATTATATAAACATTATTATATTATCTATGTCTGTATACATGAAAACAATAATAATTCATTCTGTTTTAAATTTTTACTCCAATAAATGTTTTTTTTGTTTCCAAATCTGATAAAGGCACATAGTTTTATATGAGGCCCGCAAGATTACAATGTTTTTCTGCAGTGACCTGCAATTTCATTTGGGTTGGACAGCCCTGCTTTAGGACATCAAGAAAGGAGGTTGACAAAATGCATAGAATACCCTTCCACTATTACAAAGATCAAATCATGTTTCATTGTTGCAACACACAGTAACATAATAATTTAAAACTTACCTCTTTGTTATGTGGCAAAATGGATCCATTCAAAAAAGAAATATGTAACTATCGAACAATATCTGGTTCATTCTTGTATATTGATGCAAAAGTTTTATATTTTTACTTGAACCGAGTCATGCTACATGAGGAACAAATGGAGCATCTCGGTGGGGGTTCCGATGGAGGGGAAAAGAAGTCGGCTTTTTCAGAAAAATTAAATTTCACTCTTGGTATTTACTTTTTGAGTCCAGAAAATATCTAATTAGAAATAAAGCCTCTTTGTAAATGATATATCTATGTCGCATCCAATTTACTATTCTCGAAAATGATTTCAGACACATTAACATCCTACTTATTTTAAATCAGGATCCAATTTCGTTTTTTGTGTCAAGAATGTATTTTAATGCTTCGCAGGAAACAAGAGTATGAACTTTTTAAAAACGAAACTGTTTCACATAACATTTTTTTTTTAGGAGTATTTTGAATTATCTAAAGAATTTTGAACAAAGGAACAATCAATGGGTGCTTCTCCTCCTAATGAAAGAAAAAAAATTTATTATTTTATGAATGCATTATGTTTTTACATGTAATGTTTCCACCCTTAAATTTAATTTCGAAGTAATTGATTACTAAATAGAGCAACAATTGCATATAAATGATTTTATTTGAAACACTTAAGAGGAAAAATTTGGTGTAATGCGAATTATATGGATAAGGATGCCTCTGATAAGGATTATAATCAGTGGATGGAAATAATGTTAGAATCCATGCTTTAGTTTTCTATTCATCTGCTATTACTTATCGAATTGACATTTAATGGATTCTTTTAATACATTGTTGGAAACTGCAACCATTATATAGATATGTATTTAGGTATAAATGTATCCATCTTTGTTTGCCTCTACTTTGAGAAAATTACTTCACTTGATTTAATATGAAAGATTTTAAAAATCGGAATAATATTAAGGGCAAAGATATATTTTTTGAACTTGTCTTGTGCCACTTTACTTCAAATTTATATTTTTAATTTAAGTAGTTTTTTTTTCTCATCAAATTTCATATATCCAGTAAGGTATAAATTCACAACTCACAGGCATGTGTATATATATATATATATATATACTGTGGCATTTGAGGATTGAACTCCCCCTCTCTCATCGGCCAAGAGATTTTAATTTTTACCATAAAGAATAAGCTTTGCCACTGTCATTTATGTTTTTTAAAATATACTCTTCCCTACAATTTTTTTAATCTAATGGGCTGCATTTTGGCAGCTAAGCCTTTGCAGACATGACAAGTCCTCGTGTGAGCCATTTCATTGGTGGCGGCTTTCATTACAAAGTTTTGGACGCTTGAATTTATGCAGTTCCAGCTCTTGTCGGATGCCAAATATTGCTGTGCTAAAATTTTGCCGAGAGCACCAGAGCCAAATTGATACTCAAGGGAACTTTTACATGCCGCATCATCATATGACATGCGTGCCTATGATTTTTGCATCCAGAAAATATATACTCCAGCCGCAGTGCCGGTTTATCCATTGGGCGCTCAGGGGTCCGGATAAGCTGGACTTAACCATATTTTCTTGTAATAAATTCCGATCCGCGGTTGCCAAGGGGGCCTGTAGATCTTCTGCACCCAGGGCCCAAAATGAGCTTAAACCGGCGCTCTCCAGCCGATATCAAACCTGCAATCTTAGCCGACCCCTCATAAAAGTACGCCATTGATTTAAATTGTTTCTTCCCTCGCACAAATGAAGTATATTCAAAAAGTATCCGGCTTTTATTCATACTCGCTGGAAAAAATTGATGCCTGTGCATTTTGTGTGTGTGATTGCCAACACAAGCATCAAACTACGCTTTTCTAGTTTCATTTGCTTACACATGGAAAATTTATGCTTGGATATCTTTTGAATACATCTCGACATGCGTATGGCTAGTACATGTAAGAAAAACGGAACGTGACTGTTTTCGTGAGGAGTAATGTCAAGAGTCTGAGAAATAAAAATATTTATATATAAAGGAAATAGATTTGTATTTGTACACATTTTCACAAAGAATCCTGGCTGGGTGTCCTCCCCACGATCTGTTGGAAGAGTTGAAGAGGGCTGTTGCGTCGCCGATTGCGACAAAAGCGCAGTACTTCGCATGAGAGATCGCCCACAGTCCAATCGCGTTTGACCGCTTGTGATCTCACACGACATACCTGAAACGAGATGAGACAGAAAATGGAAATTATGAGCATAAAATAAACCATCAACATAATACCTTTACCTGTTGTTCGCTATCTTAAGAGAAAAATTTAACCTTTTTTTTTATATATATATTCTGCAAAATGTTGCACAAAAAAAACCAAAAACGTTAGGTTGAAAAATTAGTTATACATACATTTCTATTTTCGAAGTTTGCCGAAGATATTAATGCAAATGCTCCCAAGGAATACTTCCGACAGGGCCGGCTCTAGCAGTTTTGCCGCCCCTCTCCACAACGTATAAAAATATTATTAAAAAATATATAAATTGTTCATAAATACACACCTATAAAACTTGAATAGTTGCAAAGAAAAAGCAACATAACAGTATACATGTAAATATTTATTAAAAATTAAAACAAACAAAAAAATTAAGAGCGTTTTTTTTTTTTTTACTTTTAACTCTGAAAACATTCTGATTAATTCTTTTAAATCAATTTGCTCAACTATTTTAAGTTCGATAGCCAATATAGATAAACCATTTAATCTATCTTGAAGAATTGTAGACGAAAGTGGAGTTATATTGGCAAAGAAAGTAAAATTCTTAATGCGATGGCAAGATTTGGCGCAAAATCTAAAACTGGAATAAATTTTAAAACTTCTATTGGGCTTTTTTTTTGCCTACTAATGCTGAAACTAACATTATCTCATCTGCTAGATCAAGCGCATTTATATCTACTGATTCTCCATCTGTCAACATTTTTAAATTTTTACAGTTTTTAATTATTGAATGTTTAGGAGTATCTTTTAAATCATATATATATTATACAAAAATTGAAAAAAATTACTATGGGTCCTCATTAAATTAAATCTGCATTCCAAGGCATTAATTGCTAGGTCAATTGTAAAAAAATAAAACTGTACCTTGATTTTTAATTTAGGATCTTCCACCGGATCATCTCGTGCTTCGTAATCAAAATTAACATTTTTGCGGTGAACTCTGTGACGTGGCGGCGTCACCTCAAAGTTAGCAGGGATATCAGTCTCGTCGGCCAGTTCTTTTGCATCACAGAGCATTTCAGTGGCCCCATCCGATGGGAGATAATTAAAAAAAATCTTTACAATTTCTTAGTTCCATAGAGGATGGTAGATCGTAATTTTTTGTATTTAGTAAACTTCCAGTTTGTTTTTTAATGTGGGCTTGTTTTTCGAGTCGCTTTCTTTTATATTTGTACCAGATAGTTTTTTACATCCTCCCTCAAACATTCTAATATTTTTAAAAAAATATACTTAAATTAAGTAAGGGAAGTATGAAGGTAATTGAGATAGTGTTTTGCTTTCATACAAAAAATTTGAATTCATCAAAAGTTGTCGCATTTTAATTAATCAATGTGTTTGAGATTTTCTAAAATCTTATCGTAAATTTAAAACAAAGAATAAAAAGCCCTTATTTTGCTTTCGTTTGAACACTATATTTATGTTTAATATGTTTAGAATTGACAGCTATATAGAGAGTAGGATATCCCAACAAAGTATATTTTTCGGTATTAAAATTAGGAAATCATTTTAACTTATATTTTCAACAAGTCCACATATAAATCTGTACATAGCACGCACAAAATATAGAATGGATTTACATAATTTTTAATCTAAGGAAAGTGTTCTTCTTATACAACTCCCACAGAAAAAATACTTTCCATTAATCTTATTAATATAGTCTCTCTCTATAGAAATTAATAATCTTTATAATCACTAAATTTAACTCTAATAAAAAATAATCAAGAAATAGACTACAATATTTATAAAATAAAAATAAACATTATATTT
>BMAV01027275.1:116458-157349 GCA_019973955.1 Trichonephila inaurata madagascariensis
CAGTGGAATGAAAGCCGATGCACGTTAAATCTTTCAAGACTGTGGTGTGGCTGTCTTTCATGTGAATGATTTTGTTGCTGACATTCTATTGATTCCAGGTGGCTTAGAACATCATTTGCAGTATCAAAGAGGTCTCTAATCATTTGGGGAATCTATCTGTACAATACACTGACTTTTCGCCATGTTATAAGATGATCCATCTTGCCATACATCGCCTTATTGCACACGAATGAGCAAGCATCAATAAACCGAGATTATGCAGTTCCTGGATACGATCTAATTCCTAATGACAGGGGTAGACAATTGTTTTGGCTCGAGGTCCACGCTGTGGAAAGGCAGGATACAATGATTAAATCATACAACGCTTTTTAAAATGATTGCATTAGTTTGCATCTCAGAAAAGGTATAAGTTGTTCACTGGCGTAGCTAGCTCTGAGGGGGCTCTGTATCAAAATTCCTTCGGGGCTCTTTTTTTTTAGATATGCAAGCACTATTAGTGGGACTGTAGTTACACATGTTGGGGCCCCATATCATTGATACGGCGCTTGCTATGCCCCTGAAATTGTTCCATATATAAAAATAAATAAATATAAAATAAAATAGAAGTAGTTTTATTTGATTTATTTACTGTGTGCTAATTTCATATCATCTATAGCTGCAAACACATTTAATTTTAGACGTTTAATGAGACAAATTCATAAACTTAAATTTTTCTACGAATTTTTTTGAAATGAGGAGTGAGATTTCTTGGAATTCTTAATACAGCCTGCAAGTTATTGTGAGCCAATTTGCATCTATGTTTATTCTTGTTGATTTTCATGAAAGAAAAACTTTGCTGTTAGAATATATTGACCCAAATATAGACGACATTTTCTCTATATTTGGTTTTCTGATTGCTGCGGTGACCCTCAAAAATATTCTTTGCGGGCCACTATTTGCTCACCTCTGCCTTAAGCAATAACTGTTGCTATTCAGTTAGCTAACGTCTCAGAGGTATATCCTACTTTCCTTCAATAGTTCTGACGCAGCAACCAATCATTGATAACATTTGTGGAGTACGGCAACTGATAGCTTTCATTGCCAGAAATTAGGTATCATGTGCGGAGCTTACAAATTTAATCATTTATATATGTTTTTCACATCTCATATAATGCACCTTTTTCATGCTGTCACAATGTCACTTTAGTGTGAGGAGTGTATAAATATAAGGGTCGCCCAAATGAAAGTGCCACTACTGTTGGTTTAATGAATTTTTTTTAATGGTATTAATAAAAAATTGTATACTAAGGAAAGAAGTAGTACAGACGTCCCAGATAGTCTAGACCAGGATTGGCGAACCTTTTTGGATCAACGTGCCATTTTTTCTAAAGAAGTGCTTAAGGAGGTACAGATGTGGCGTCAAATAATTTTGACTTGTGATTATTGGGAAAATAATAAAACTAAATACTAACAACAAAAAACTCTATTTACTACAAAAAAATATCTTTTGCACTGTATAGTTATAAAGGTTTTAGTCATACGTGTAATTCAAATTAAAGGAACAATAGTGTGACTTCTGTAGTTGCAGAAAACAACTTATATTAAGATCGTAAGATGTTACTTTTAATAGAATTCATGCTGAATTTGAGTCATCTGCCAAACGGATTCCAAGCAATGAATCATTTTTGCTGTGGTTCAACTTTTTTTGAGAAGAGGGTTTGTGATTTGTTTCAAAATACCGTTTCACAGACGATGTTCTGCATACCACTATATTCCAGAACATAAAACTCACACCACTTTGTCACCTTTACTAATATATAATGCCATTTTTCTCGGTCCACCAAATTTGAAATTCTCTGTTACACTTACTATCTTGCATTTTTTGTTCTTTTTCTGGACTAGCCATGTTAAGTAACAGCTAAAAATCAATCGTAAATATAACACGTATAAACTTTAAAATACAGTTGTATCAATGAAATTGAAAACAGTATGTTATGCGTAGACCAACTTTACATCATAAGCAATTGTAGTCTACAACTTAACTATGGCATGACAATAACAAACGAATGTGCTTCCCTCAGCCCCGCGACCGATAACTCGCGTTTGTTTGTAATACTTCATAGAGAACTTCGAAATTTTGAAATTAAATACAAACCATTTTGATCACTAAAGTGCCAAAAATATTGTTTCGCGTGCCAAGATTGGCACGCGTGCCACTGGTTCGGAATCCCTGGTCTAGACAAAGTCACCTTGAAGGTTGAAACAAGTGTCCCAGCGGTCCACGAGATCATGGATACCTTGGGTGAAGAAGCTCCGGGGTTAATTGTAGAATTATTCAATAGTACCTTCCTTTCAGAGCTTCTTTGACTGGACAGATGTGGTTATCCCATGACGAGATGTCTGTGCTGTTCGAGAATCTCCCAGCGGAGTTGCTGTAACAATATTTGGATTTTCCACAGCCACATCAGAACGAGCATTATCATGCAAGATGATACCCCGCGTAACAGCATGCCCCGTCGGCGGTTCTTGATATTTTTCTCGGTCCATTCAATGTGGCATTATTGACCGCCATGCCCGTAGGTAGCCGTTCGATCAGTAGTGGGCCATCGACATCGAAGAAGCACGTTAACATGACATTACCAACTCTAGCTGACGATAGAGCCTTCTTCGGCCGTAAAGAGGAATGGTGTCGCCATTCCATTCTCATACTTTTGGTGGCTGAATGAAAATGTTGGCACCATGTTTCTTCAGCGGCAATGATCCTTAAAAGGGATTGGTTCCCCATTTCGTGGTACCATAAAAGGTGTTGCGTGGAAAGAGACATGCGATGAAACTTCTGCTCTTCTCTCTGAAAGGTTTCGGTACCCATTGTGCGCAAACCTTTCGGTATTGCAACCTTTCTTGCTGTTATACTCATAGATATTTCCCCCTCTGTGTCTCGCGTGGTGATACGGTCGGGATGTGCAACTGCTTTCTTGACGATAACCACATTCGTTTGACCAGGCTGTGACCTGTCGTCATTACTGCTTCTTCCACTACGAAAATCCTTACACCATCGGAATGCCGATCTGCGAGTGCCATACACATTTTGCATTCAGCACAATTTAGAGTTCACTGGTACTCACATTTTCCGCTATCAAAAATTGCACAACCTCGCTTTGATACCGTTTGCAGGCATCCGTGATGCGAACGATGCCTTTTAACTTGTTTCCACGCTATTAACATACGCATCGGGTGGGATCTGGCGATATCGCATGCATTCCCAGCCCTCTGAGCCCTTTATAGGGGCAGGCGCAATCATCTTTCTCTTCAAATGGTGGAGTTATTACAGTAATGCCACTTTCATTTGGGTGACTGTTATATATAACTAAAAAACTGAAGTGATAATTAACTTCATGCATATTTTCGAATGTAAACAAGCATTACAAATATGTTTTTTTTTCACTTTTTATCCAGAATATACTAAACGTGCAGCTTTTTTCCTCTTTAAAAATGAAAAAAAAATTCCTTTTTAAAGCTAACTTCAAACTTAGTGGTGCAATAGCCCATGAAGGCTAGGGCCTACTGTGCCCATCCCAGTATACGTAACCATTGGGTGCTGAGGTGCTTGAGTAAATGTCCTGATCAGGTGGTCAGTCTGAAGCGAGATCCCCTGTTCCCAAGCAAGCTTGGTACTCATTTATCGACCCACTGTAGTAGGGATGAAAGATTGAGTCGACCTTGCCCAGCCCGGGAATAAAACCCGGACCTGTGGTGTGGAAGCGCGATACGCGACCACCGGGCCTTAAGTTAACTTCAGCATTTTGAAATTTCGAGTTAATAGTCCTAGTATTGATATATTACTCTTGAGTGAACAATGAAGAAATTCTTGTGCTTTCCCAACTGTTCTGAAACCTCATGTTACATAATTTGCGCGTTTGAAATCCATCTAAAAAATTGTCCTTTATTGTGATTAACATCACGAGTGCAAATTATAGATTGCAGCGGGCCCATCTTCCGCAAGTCGCAAAGGACAGGAATAACAGCCCTTAACGATTGGCCGCCCGACCAGAGATTCCTTTTCATCCCAGTCGCTTAAGGCAGTGCTCCGCAACCTTTTTATAGCTGCGGACCGGTCAACGTTTGATAATTTTACCGTGGCCCGCTGAGGGTGGGACACGTTGATTGTTTATATTTTAGATTGTTTTGATTTAACAATTTTAATTTAGTTACATTTATATAAATATACCTTCAGAATAAAATATAGTTACACCAAGAACGAATAAAAGGGATTTAACGTGGAATATAAAGTGATTTCCGGGGAAAGTTGCGCAAATCCGAGAGAAATGCACCACTTTAAATAAAATGGCAATAGTTTAATGTTCTTTAGGTGGCCCGGCACCATTTGATCCACGGCCCGGTACCGGTCCGCGGACGGGGGGTTGCGGATCACTGGCTTAAGGCATGCACGGAGCAGCTGTGGATCGGTAGGTTGGTGGTCCAGATAAACACCCTTCCCAAGGTGAACAGCTAGTTTCGGCATTAGCGTAGCGTGGGAAGGGGGGTGCAGAGGGGGCCATGGCCCCGGGCTGCACACAAAAAGGGGCGGCGGCAAGCACCGCGCTATTTAAATTCAAAAAATATTTCAAACTCCAAATCGCGCCCACGCGCGAAAGTGAAAGCTAAACAAGCGGAAACAAGTGAAAGCTTTAATACACGCAGAGATGCAGGAAGTTTATTAGTTGCTATGCAATAGCATTCGTTTTTCTGTTACTTAAGCTTCTGGCAACCAGTACTGTGTGAAGTCAATGATGCTCAAAATTATTTGCAGACTAAATATCCATCAATGTGCTAAAAAAATACGTGCTTTACAGACCGTATCAGAAACAAAACGAGAGGAATCCGTGGATGACGCTTTAATATAGGCTAAAAGTTTATGTGAAGAGCTTGAAATTTCTTTTGAACCCCCAAGACGAATCAGGAGGAAGCATATATTTGGCAACGGAATGTAAAGATGTTCAGTTATCGTACGAAGATGACTTGAGGCGAACAATATTTTCTTCAATAGACAGAGTAACTGCTGAAATTCGAGAAAGATTCCAACAGTTGCAGAATCTAGCGCAAAAATATGCTTTTTTAAGCATATTTAAGCATGCCTGAAGTGATATTGAGCATGGGCAAACTTAATTAAGATCAAGCTCCTCAAGACATTAATAAAGAAGAATTCCAACTTGAGCGCGTATATCTACTAGCTTTCGTAGCTGCAACTGACCCAGGCTGTAAAAAAAGAACTCATTATGTCCGGCTCTCTAGGTTTATTAAAATATGTTATTGAGTTCAAACTTGAAGATGGCTTATCAAACATTGTCATAATATTGAGAATTTTTTTAACATCTGCCTTCAGTAATACCAGTTGCCAGAGAAGCTTCTCGAAGCTAAATTAATCAAAAACTATCTCAGATCGACTATGTCCACGTTAAGGCTAACAAATTTAGTTATTCTGGCGATTGAACATGACATACATTTTGATATTGACAATGGATTAAATTCATGTGACTTCATTAACCACATGATAAATGAGCCACGTGTTTTCGGCCAATCAGTTCATAAATTAATGCGAAGTCAAAATTATATCATAAATATAATTACGCGTTTCCAGCCAATTAGTATATGTACTTCACTGTTGGCAACGTTTGCTTTTTGCAGGAACTTTCTTTTAGAAAGTACATATTTGTCAACGATATAATAATGCACATAGTTAAACAAAATGCACTGAATTTAAAAGTATTCGTATAATGCAAGTATTCTTTCTTTCTTTCTTTTTTTTTAATTTTGAAAACTGTTTGAAGAATTTTAACACGTGATCTCTTTACCTAATCATCAAATTTTAAATGTTATCTTAACTTTACTAGTTGAACAGCTAGTATGTCAATTTTTAATCAATGGGAAACACGTGATTGCCGTTATCATGTGATCATCATGAATTTAGTCCATTGTGTAAAAGATTTTGCTATGAAAAAACACGAAAAGTGCATTTTTAATCTATAAAAAAAGAATTAGAGCAACTATTTTTTTTTACTTTTACTAATTTTTGTGACTAATAATTAAAATAGAGAGGCGACAAATTTCCGGTCGGCCCCAGGCGACGAAATCCTACGCTAAGCCACTGAGTTTCAGAAAGAATTTTAAGGCGCTTCACTGTAAGTAACGACATGCGAATGCGGGATTTAAGATTAGTACTCGATTAACGGTTTTCTCTCAAACGGATTACTCTAGGGTCAGACATGCCCACTGAGGAGAATACTCACTTCCTTCAGCTGCTCGTGTCCCAACGTGTAGAGGATGAGCGACTGCAGCTGGGCCATACTAGCCGCCAACCACAAGATGCTCACGCGCAGCTGTAGGTCTTCCCCTTCTGCCTCAAAGGCCACTCGAGGACCCTGGTCAGTCCTCTCGCACGAGATTTGCGGAGACATGGAGAGACGTTCGTAGTTCTGCATGAAAAAGAAAAACATGAGTGCAATTAATCATGTGTAACTCTTGTTTTTTATATACAAAAGAAAAAATTATAAAAATCTTTTTTTCTTTTTCAGATGGGCTGCATTTTTGTTAGTAAAGCCTTTGCAGATAAGGCAAGTCCCCAAGAGTGTTGACCATTTCATTGGTAGAACCATCTAGTGGTGGCTCTCGCAACCAAGTTTTAGACGCTCTTGTCGGATGCTAAATATTGCCGTGATTTAATTTTGCCAAAAGTACTAGAGCCGAATTGATACTCAATGAATCTTTTATGTGCAAAATAATCATATGGCCATGATTTTCGCACCCAGAAAATCTATTGACTCCAGCTGGGATAGAACCCGCAACCTAGGGCTCACGAGGTGGACACGTTATTTCTAAGCCCCGCGCCGAATATATTAAAATTATATTCAAACTCAGGGGTGGTTAACCCGCGGCACGCGTGCTACAGTGTGGCACGATGGAGTTGTAACAGTGGCACGCTTAAACTTTCTAGGAAATTAAAAAAAAGATTATAAATATTTTTTTTACAGTTTTATTAAAATGTGGTTGTATCAGACAAAAAAGACCCTCACAATTTGGATGAATTTGTTTGTGAATAAATGTTTTCTATTTTATGGACATAAAAAATCAAAATATCACTCAAAACTAGCTCATATGCACCTAAAACAGCCTAATTCTGTTAGCATCTTCAAAAGCTAATTCAAAACAGATGGTTTGGTAAAAGAAACCTTACAAATTCAAAAGCTGCATTAAGTAATTATTGACTTATTAATAATTATTTAGTATTAAAATGTTTCAAGTTACTCATTTTTATTTTATACCTATCTTAACTGATTGAGCCTGTAAAAAGTTTATTAACAATAAAATCCAAGTTTTTGTACCGTTATTTTTTTATTATATTACTTTTCCATTTCTACTAATTAGATTTGCATTAAAAATATACATTTGCAAAAAATCACTTAATAAGCCTTAAGTAACATATTTCACCTTTTGTGTCTTGGATAAGTTGGAAGTGGCACGCATAATTTGTTTTTATCATATAGTGGCACTCTTCAAAAGGTTGGCCACCCCTGTTTTAAACAATGGAAATTAATCATCTGTGTAGATGTACTGTGAACTGTGTGTAATTCATTACCTTCTTAGATGGCACAGTAAAGATAAAGGTTAGTGTGCTGTAGATACATCAGGTCCATTGCACATCACATAGTAGAACAAATGATTGTCCTATAAGCCAGCTTATTTAGCGTAATTGGTTCGCATTACACAAATTTGCAATTAAAATATGCAACCAAAATCAGTGGCTTAGCTAGGTATCCAAAGGCCCTGGTGCAAAAAACAAACAAAAAAGAAAGGTCCCTATCTTGATTCGATTTTATCAAGTAAAAAGTAAAAATATGTGATTATTTAAAATCTACAAAGCTACAATTTTTATTTACTATCTTCTTTTTCTTGGCGTTGTTTGTGCTTAAATGCACCTCTGGGTTTCTTTTTCTTTTTTATTTTTTTATCCATAAAATTTTAGTTTTATAATTTATCTAGTACAATTCGTAACTGCTCGAGTACTTACTGACGTTACAAAAGGAACCAACATCAAAAGACTCGTTTACAGTAAACTGCCAATTTAATAGAGCCTCCCAATATGGTGGTGAGGCAGTTGCAATTAAAAGGTGGAACAGCTTGCTTAACAAAAGTGGTTGAATCCCCAGTTCCCTGCTTCGATCTGTTGGAGTCGCGTGCTTTCGTTTACTTACTGGCCTTGACTATTTGCAGGGACGTCTTAAAGCATGGACCCGGGACCATTGCCTCACCACAATGGGAGGCCTCGTCTCATTCTCGACTCAGCCATAATAAGACCATGATTCGAATAATTTCAACGGTCAAATGTTATTTTCGGTTGTATTCTCTGAAAACCTGAGAATTTTGGACAAAATATCAACTGGCTACATGTGATGGCCGTGGCCCATGCATAGGCCTAGGCCTACCACGATACACCATCAGAACTCATTCAATCAAAAAGCGGTAATCGATCGAGCCGGTCTGTGTGATTGTAAGTTATACACATTTATTTGCTTCAGGGTATTGCTTGTACGAGTATTTGACAACGTATGCTGTATACTGTCTACTTTTATGGGTCATATTTGGGGCCTTTTTTTGCTTAGGAGTTCACAGGACCTCAAGCAGTCTTAAAACTTCCCTGACTATTTGCAGAGGCATTTACATCGCATTAGAGTAAAGGACTCTGCTTGTTGCCCTTTGTGCCACCAGGGTGAAAGGGATGGTGACCACCTCGGACACTGCCCTATTGTTTTAAAGCTTTGTGTAGACAACTCTGTGGGGGCAAATTTTAATTCATTTTTTGCTTCGTCGTCATTTTATTGGACTGCTCGTCGACTAATGGCAGAAATGCCGGGGATGAGCTTGGGATAAAAAAAAAAGAACCAGAAACGTAATGCTATGCTACAAAACTTCCTGGAAGAATCCCTAGCCATTTATTTATTTATTCGTGAGGATCGAACCCATCCTCTGGAGTGCTTAGAGCTACAAAATAGTCCTCCGTGATAGAAAGGAAATGATACAAAAAATATGCATGGACAAGAGAAAATACAATTCAATATTATTATAATTACTTTAAAAAAAGCACATCTGCAGAGGACAGGGGACAAAATTACGTCAGTGTATTGCAGATACGAGAAGATTGCGAAATATTGAAACAGGAATGAATGAACCATATGATGAACCATATTGTTATTAAAAATAGAACTTAACTAGGAAGGAATTGCTTCTTGTGTAAGTTTTTTAAGATATAATAATAAGTATGGTAAGATTTTTCATGGAACTTGAAGTTTATTTTCAAGTTTATTTATAGAAAATTGAAAATAACAAACTTTTCAATAAGTAAAGTTCGCAACACTGAACAAACAACGAAAAGAATTTAGAGGAATTCCTTACAAATTCGGAATTGCTTTACTGAATTGCGATGATTATAGTTATGTAGCAACCTTTTATATTTGGGAGAAATTATCTCAAATTCGGCTTGCTTGGTTGTCAGGGTCTGAGGGCCCCAGTGCACGACACCGCCTAGCCCATTGGTATAGCAACACCACTGACTAAAACATATATTATTATTTAAAAGATAGTAAAGCGAGAAATTCGATGCTGTCCTCAATAACAAGAAGTCCGTATTTCAGCTTCAAGTTGAATAAACAAAATTTGTTCTTCTAATAACTAAAGAGAAAAAAAACTAGCCTTTTTCAATTTCTACTATTAGCTCACTCTCTCTATAAATTTATTTATAGATTTATCTTGTTCAAATTTTCAATCATTAATAAAATACTTTCTATTCAATCAATCAAGTTCAAATACATTTTTTAAAATTTGTAGTGGATGACACTTGATGTTAATACAGTTTTTTCAAATATTAATTAATTAATGAAATTAATTACCGGCTTTTTGACGCCAGCTTAGATTTGTCTCTATTGTTGTTACAAGGTAACTGTTAAAACAAAGACAAAAGTTGGTGTCGAAAACCTTTTTTTCAGCCAAACTGGGTGAGCATTGTTACAACAATGCAGACCAATCATGCTCTTTTTTCCAATTCTTACTATTAGTTCACTCCCTATATATATATATATATATATATATATATATATATATATATATATATATATATATTATTTAAATAATTTTCAATCGTTAATAAAATACTTTCTATTCATCCATTCAAAGTAGGAATTGACTTAATTATATATATATATATTACTTGTTTATATATATAAAACGAAATGGAGAGTGGACGAATTTTTTTTTTTTTTTTTCGTTTTAAAGAAACAGCTCTGAGTACAGAACATGGAGAAAAATGCTAAAATAGTTATATTTACCAATTACGGTGTTAGATGAAATCTTGATGTAAAGAGTGCTGTTTTCCTGAATAAAAAAGCAGAAGCTAATTGTATTTTTTATTGGACAGTGACACAAAAGGATGAAAATACTTTTAGTGTCTTTGAGCGTCGGATTGTAAGAACCATTTTTGAGGAACCTAAATCGATGGCATTTGGCTCAGACGCTCAAATTAGAACCCTACTGAGCCTTCAGTGAACTAGAGATGTCAAATATATAGAATTACAAACAATTAAATGGGCTGGCCACATTATTAAAATGTTCATCACATACCCACTAGAACAAAAACTAAGGGTCAACCCAACCTCAGGTGGATTGACTGTCTAGAAAGGGATTTCGCTCCTCTAGAAGTGACTAATAAGAAGACCATGGCATTAAAAAGATAAACATGGAAGAAAATTCGGTGCTAATTAGATATCCGAGTGCTACGCTGCAAGTAGTTGTTTATGTTCGCCAAGATGAGCGAGCGATAACATTACAATATGGTTACCTGAATATTTTTTATCTTGAGGTAATGTAGTTGCCATGGGGATGACGTATATTACAGTTAATTTTTTTTTCTCGTGGTAACCCTATTAATTTCAGACGATTTTAATTCAGTTTCTTTAAAAATTTAACCATTTCCATTGTATTTGTTCTTCAAGCTACTATTTCAGTCTTCTGTTGTATTTTGTGCTATTTTCGAATATGGATATTTCTAATATCATTTAAGGTATCCGACTACGTTTGGAATCGTGATTTTGCAAAAGCGAATAAATGGATAATTTTCATGATATTTAGTGTCACTTAGATCAGAATTTTTGAAATGCATAACTTGGAAGTCGGTTCATTCATGTTTTACAAAAACAGAAGGGAGAAATTTTAAGAAAAAAACGCCGATAATTATATTTAAATTGGTGGTAATTCTGAAAATAATTGCTCGTCGGGGAAGTGAATATACGAGGGTGAGTCGAAAAGTAAGTTTCCCCTGTCGACCGTGGTCATAGTTGTGTATTGACTTTCCTACACAACTCTTGTCCTATGTCTCATTCTATGTTTTTAGAATGAGACATTAAAGATACGACATAACTTTATTTTTCCACATAAGTACCAAGTACATTGAGACATTTGTCATACTGCTTTATAGGTTTCAAAAACCCTCCAGGAAAAATTCAAGGCTTTGTACACGGAAGAAGCGTTTACTTTTGAGTGGACTTTTTGGAGGTTGGAACCAGGGTGTTACAGTGCCTACGCGGTATTGTGACACCCTGATCAAAATTGAAAGAGGTGCTTCGGAAAAAGCGTCTTGGGTTTCTCAGATCTGGCATTCTGTTGTTGGATGACAATGCGAGACCACACTCGGCGACGGCAATGCAAAACCATATTGGTTGGGAGCGCCTTCAACATCCTCCAGTTCTAATCTCGCCCAAAGTGACTTACAACTGTTTCTGGCTTTAAAGAAGAATCTCGCCTAAAGCCGCTTTGGATGCAATGCTGAAGTCAAACAAGCCTTCTTCCGAGTGCAAAGCCCTGAATTTTTCCTGAAAGGGTTTTTGAAGCTTTTCAAGCGGTATGACAAATATCACAATGTACTTGGTACTTATGTGGAAAAATAAAGAGTTATGTCTTATCTTTAATGTCTCATTCTATGATTTTACTTCCACACACAACCCTGACCACTATGGAAAGGGGAAACTTACTTTCAGATTCACCCTCGTAGTAACATTTCACTGTTATTTTGTATGTGTTATTTTTTTTGTAACATTTTTTTTTGCCTTGCACAGTGCCATAAATACTTCTATCGACGATTTTCTTGATTTTTTTTCATGGAATCTTACTTCTCATGTCATAATTCGCCTCCATATCAAGTTTGATTCTATGTGTTATAACGAACTACAGAAGTCTCTGAATATGATCCGTTTTTTAAAAAAATCACCGTGTATATTATTACAAGGATAACCGCAATGCAAATGCATATTAGATTTTTTTTTTGCCACTTTATGAAGAAATTCGAGAAGCATTGTCTTTTTTATAGATAAATCAGTTTTTGTAAAAATAAAATCCGAAACAGTTGAGATGTGTTATAATAGACGGTCCCTATCGGAAATTAAAAATCAATCTTGAAAAGTTCGAGGCCCTTTAAGGTATCCGACTACTCTAAAATCATGATTTTTTCAAAAGTTGACACATTTTTATGATTTTATTATATAGGCCATCTTATTAGCTTTATAAAGATACCGTTTTTTATTTTCCATTCAGTAGAAAAAAACTACAAATGTTTTAGTAAAAGCAGATGCCATAAATTTACATAAGATGTCAAATTTAAAAATGTATTTTTCTAGAAATGTGTTTTTTGTCGAAAAGCTCAAATGGGGACAGCGATTGCTCAAAAAGTTTTTTAAATAATTTGCTGAAATTTTGTGTGTATGTTCTGTTTTATAGTAGAAGTGTTTTAACCTTCAGACTTATCAGTCACTGTTTTATTACAAAATTTAGTTCTTTATGGGTATATAATCATTGTTTTTTTTCATATAATCACTAAGATAAAGTGTTCTAGTTTTTGTAAAAATTAAAATATCTCTTATCCTGAAGGTCATTTCAAAAAGGAATAGCAAAGCAATACATCAAAATTGAGAATTGGTTCATTTACTATTTGTACAGAGCGGGTCCCGTTTATGTAATTTCTTGTCAATTTTTGCCCATTTTTCCCATTTTAGTAGTAATAATTTGATTTCTCTTCTTAATTTTAGCATTTTTTCCCCTAAAATATACTAAATAAATCTAAAACCACAACAACAACAACAAAAAAAATCTCTAATTTTCTTATAAAAAAAAAAGTAGTTGGATACCTTCAAGCAGTGCTCCCCAATCTTTTTATCGGTCAACGTTTGATAATTTTACCGCGGCCCGCTGAGAGGGAATGACGTTGATTGTTTTTGTTTTAAATTGTTTTTATTTAATAATTTTAATTTGGTTGTATTTAAACGTGCCTTCAGAATAAAATATAATTACACCAAAAAATTAATACAAAGTGATTTTCATAAAAAGTAGCCCAAACCCATGCAAAGTATACTGCAGTAAATAAAATGGAAATAATTTAATGTTTTTTGTGCGGACCGGTAGTATTTGATGCACGGACCGGGGGTTGGAGACCGCTGCCTTAAAGGGTATTCGATCCCTTCTATCGTAAGGTCTTACCTCCGTGCTCGGTGCTTCAACGGAAGGACTTTCTTCTGGGGCCCGTTGCCTGAACCGTGCCCTAAACGGCACGGGCAGGTTGGGGCTGACTCCATCGTAAGAGTAAGCTTTGAGGTGGCCGTTACTGGAGGTGACCATCATCCGCTTCCCGCTCATCTGCACCAGGACGGCCTCGGCTGCCTCCGACAGTGGTGACTTCTGGGGCGAGAGTGCTGCAAAAACCAATCTTGCACATCGATACTTTTCGAAAAGTGTACATGCAAACAGTAAATTATAAAACAACATATATTGATAAAGCACATTATTATTACCACGGAATAAAAAAGAACTGTTTTTTAAAGGCTTTCCTAATTTAAAACAAAAGCACTTTTTTTTCAGCTCAGTAATTGAAAGGAAACTTTTCGACTTCCTGGTACATTTTGATTATTGCGCCCGTATTAATTTCTGACGTACACTACTACATTTTAAGCACAATGTCCGTTTTTTGCCTGATGTATTTTTAAAATTAAACATTAAAAACGTTTTTATATATCTGGTCCCGAATTTATGGTACAATTTTTACAGGACATTGTAGCAACATTTATTGTGCAGGAATGTTTGGGCGGTGAGGCACAAATACAAAAAATAAGAGACGAAAGGAAAGACAAAGTGTTTATTGAAAGCGTCGTTGTTAAGTGTAATGTTTACAATAACTGTTCAGCATATGAATTATGAAGTCCAACTGCAGCGCACAGTGCTGCACCACCCACTGACAATCGGAGAAGATAGTCTGCTGGATTCAAAGCTGTACTCAATGAAAATGGAAGGGGAATCGACGATTTTCGTTTAACACTCTACAAACTCACACTTACGTGATGAGCAAACAGCTACGTTCAAGACGCTTCCTTCAAGGCTTCGACTGCATACAGCTCTTCATCGACCAGCGTCATGTCCGGTGACGTGGAACGAACGATGACGATGTAAATTCTGAGATCCAGCATTCATCGATCAGGAAACTGCGCGTGATACATTCGTAGCGTAGCTGTGCCCTTACCATTTGCATGGCCGTACATGTAATTCTTGTCTGCGTTTTCGGCATACGTAAAGTCTCCCATCGTAGACCTCAGCACAATTGCAAATGGCGCACACCCCTACTGAGATGCATCATGTTGAATGGCAGCTAGACATCTACTACCCCCTACCAGCAACGCAACCAACCGATAACTCCATTTATTTTTTCTTTTATTTCTAATGTTTACGCCTCACCGCGTCACTTGCACCCATACATTCATATACAATAAATGATTGTTACACACAATGTCCTGTATCTACCCTTAAAGTTTGTACCATGAATTCGGGACCCTGTATATACAATGAAATCAATAGTTTTTAATCTTCCCTAAAGTGTATAAGTATATTCTTCGTTTTCTCGTCAAACTAGCTCTTCTTTAGAACCCATTAAAGGATTTTTCGGGTGCACAATACTGAACACAATATCAATGATATCATGAGTTAGTTTGTCTAGTCCTGTTGGTCTTTTGGAATTGCAACATAACAACTCCCTTTCCATTGTTATGTATTTATGTTAAATGTTGCTTTTCTCAAAAGGCTTCCTCACACAAGGACATCTTAAGGGATGAGGCCTTGGTGGGGGGCGACTCTGCCTCAATAACATCATGATTTGAATAATTTTAATGGTCGAATGGACAAGCTTGCACAATGTTTTCTGGACAAATTCGAAAAACTGAGAATTTCAAACTTCATCTCAACTCGCAGCAGTGACGTAACTTCCCTCCGAAACCCTGGGGCCCCAAACCTGACTAATGCTAATACCCCCCTTTTTAAAAAATCCTTTGGGACCCAAATCATCTTTTGTGTGTGGGGGGGCTAATTTTCTCCTTCCCACTCCCCTGATGATCTTTTTTTAAACTCTTTACCCTTATTTCCCAGTATTTATTTAATATTTCCTTTCAATAACCGCATGCAATTATTTAAGAGGTAACGAGTGACGGACTTAAAAATAATATTCTCTTAATCCTTGTTATTAAAGAAACTCTTCCCTTCTCTTCTTGTTCCGTCGAGATTCGGCAGCCGGTTGAAAGACGGGCTTGGTTGTCATGGAGATTTTACGTCATTTTCTCTTCACTTTCCTACGGCAGAAACTAAATCAACTGGGAGAGGCCATCCCCCCAATACGTCGCTGTGGACTGCTGTGGACCCCCAATGGGACTGCTTCTTTTTTTTGTAACCAAAAAATTATTTTTTTTTCAACTTATTATGATGGTGGATAATAGAGCTTTCTAAGGTTCCACGTAAATGTATAACCGTTAAATTGGCAGCGTTAGTATGCAGTCAGGCATGAATAGACCTACCACCAAAAAACCATCTTACTCTTCTAAAATGCTATTTGGCCAAAAAACGGTTTGGGTTTGGGATCACCACATTTATTTGTTTCAGATTAGCGTTTGTACGAGTATATGACAATATATGCTTTATACTGTCTACTTTTCAAGGGATCAGATAGAGCCTACCTTTATGTAGGGGCCCAGAACTACAAAAAAATTCTTAAGATGTCTCTGGTTCCATAAAGTGTACTCACCTAGAGGGGGGCCGGTGGGGGCCGAGGGGGGGTCTCAGCGGAAAGGGGAGGACGGGTGGGGGCTTCTAGAATGTCGTCCATGTCACTACTTGAGCCCGCGTATGAGGAGCTGCTGCGCCTGCGCGACAACCTGCGCCGTGTGGGGCTTCCCCGATGCGCTTGGGAAATCCCCCGGGGGTTCGTGGGGGGGAAGGTCCTCTTGCTTTCCCCCCCGTACGAATGGGGAATCTGGGATAACTGGTCTCCCCTGTCAAACCGGGGCCCTTTAAAAAAAGGGGGGAAAAAAAAAATTCAAAATTTGCTTAGGTTGTATTAATAACGATCAAACATGTGGTTCCATTTTTTAGTTTGATATTAGTTTACCCCTCCCTTTTTTTAAAATATATATATATATATATATATATATATATATACACTTCTTAAAAAAGCATGGAGGAAAATGCTAATTTCGGAAGCCAATCAGAATTGAAGGATGCAATTCGCTGCAGGGAGATGGACGTAAGAAATATGTTAGGTGACAAATCGTGCTTATGTCAAGAAATATGCAAAAAAGGGCAGTCTTATAGGAAACCAGCATGAAGGGGTTCAGAAGTTGTTGTAAAATGCGATAGGTGTTTAAAACTTTCGCACAATTTGTTTTCAAGACATAATTGTTTCTAGACTTTCAGAAAACGATGAAAGATTCTGGCAAGATGCTGGGGGCCTGAAACAAAGGACCCGGTTTTGCTTTTTTCTTCAGCGTTCATCATTTTTAATTTCACGTTTATGGAAAAAATTCCAAAACAAAAGCTTTGCCCGAAGGCCCGAAACGGTCTCCCGGGGGTTACAACCCCGCGGAAGATCGACTATTGCTATTGACCCAAAAGCGGAATCGCAGAAAACCTTCCCCGTGTGACATCTAGGGTTACAGCGTACATTGATAAGGCTATATCTGCAGCTACTGTACCCCGAAGATTACATATAAATGGACTTTTGTCGGGTCCCCTGATTTTTGTTTTCCCTCTATCCGCCCAATAAAGAGGGACATGATTAAAGTGGTGCTGGGAACTCTTGGACCGTGTCTGACTGGGGCAATGTCATGTTTACTGATGGGTCAAGATTTGCCTGGAGCCAGATGACAAGCGGGGGATATGGCGAAAACGGAACACGCAATCAGCCCAAAAACACCGAACATCACGCTTTCCCGAAACGGAAAGCATTACGGTGGGGGAAAAAATTTTTTGGGGATACCCCCGACCGCACATCTTTAAACGGGGTTCTGTGACGGCTGTGGTATCGAGATGAAGCCCTAGAACACATTGTGAATTGTACGCTAACAGTTGCCTACTTTTTTTTGGATGACAACCAAAGCCTCCATAAGCTATTCGTCGATGAATACCCGGGAGTAAAGGGGTTCCGCGTATGGCTGGCCCCATATTCGCCCAACCAATCCCCTTCAAATCTTTGGGATGCTCTGGCCGTGCTGTTCTTCATGTTCCCCACCTTCAGCCCTTTATTGGTGGAAACTGCTCTACAAGAAAATGGCGATTGTTTAATTTTCGGTGGTTGACCACCTAATTGAAAGTATGGTCTGAAGGTGTAAAATTTTTCTACGAGGGAGGATCACATACCCTATTAATTCCTTTTTTTCCCTTTTATGCTGTTTATTTTCACTTTATACATAATTCTGTTTAGGTCTCAGTATGACATTATCTGATAACTTACAAAATTTAACATTGTTTTCATTTTTGTATATAAATACTAGATTTTGTTTTATGTATAAATATGTATGCTACTTTACACAACCAAATTTTGTGTCAATCAAAGCAGTATTTGTTGATTTTTTGCATTTTACATATATATATATATATATATATATGTTACTGGTGATATCTCAATATTGTAGAAAGAACAATAATCTTAAATATTATGAATAAAGGTACTGGTTTAGATTAATGATTTCGAATAATAATAAAGTATCAAAATCAGTTATATATAATGATATTGAGCATTTTATATACAAAATGCTTCAGTAATATAGTATGCCTATAGGGGCATTCACAAGAATTCAAAGATAAAATTACAAAAGCAGCTTAATAAATATAACTATGGTATAGATAATAAAATCTTTTTTAATAATATTAAAGTCAGATTAAAATTTTGAAACAAATTTATTATAGTTTATGTTGTTGATAAAAGTTATGATTTGCAATCAGCATATGTAAATACTATTATAATTTATTGATCAACAATTATTTCGATAATAATACAGCTTTTATTAAGTCTTCTGTTTCTGTAGAAATAAATAAACGTAATATGGCTTTTCATAAAAAGTTAAAAATTCAAATTAATAATAATTTTTAAGAATTTTCCCACATATATTTCTAACTCCCAAATTTCATAAAGACCCAGTTTAATTTAGGACAGTTACAAATGGTTTTAATACATATATCAACAAAACAGGCAAAATTACTCCATGAAATATTGCATGAAACAATAAATAACCTTATATCCTCAGCCATTCTTAAAAAATAGCAAATCTTGTTTGAAATGAAAGATAAAAATTTATTCAGTCTATAATAGTTTTAGATTTTGAAGATCCTCTTTAACTCTATTAATATTTGATACAGTTTGATTAATATTCTTCTTTAAATTTACATAAGACAATTTATTTAATAATGTTAATTATGATAGATTTGGTTCACTACTTAGGTTTGTACCAAAGACTATATATATCATAAAGGTAACAATATCAACAGATTAAGGATTACCACAAATTGTACAGGAAACTTGTCTTGCCAATTTATACCCACATTATTTTGAAAGTAGTTACATTAATAATTCTAAATTTTATATTTATCTGTTTAACTATAGATGATATAAATGTCTTTGGCAAACAAGCCAATTTTATACTAACATTGGTACATCCACAATATCTTGTTAATACAGACAATAATAACAACAATGGAAGCAAATTTTCTTGACATACATGTCAAAATTATATGAAAATGTAATAGTTTTCTAATATTTATGATAAAGAAGAATTTAATTTCAATATTATAAAAAGTTCACCATTAGGAGAGTAATGTACATGTTTCTATATATTCAGAAATATTGTTATTAATTATATACAACGTAATAAATTTCTTGTGTCAAAAATCAGACATTATAAATAACTATACACATTACACTAAATATTGCTTAAATCAGAAATACCCAATTTATTTTATTATGGTTATATAAATAAAGCTATTCAAAATAGTTAAATTAAAATTATGAGATTGATAATAGCTTATTACTATAAACAAATATTTTGATATAGTTCTCTCCATAGTCTAATATTAGATTAGAAATTACTTACTATTATTTTATTCATATTTACTCTGGTGTTATTATAGTTATGCCTGTATGCAAAACTATTACAATTTTTATTTCCATTTGTATCTCTTGTTAGAGGTGCTACATTCCGGCCACTCTTTTGATTTAAAATCTGTATTGGGGTATAGAATCTGGCAACAAATTGAATGTTTCCATAGATTTAGCTGCGGAGCTTTGCATTTGTAGGTGCAATTTTTAGGTAGGATTACCTCTATTTTGTAATGTAGTTTAGATATTTCTATATCCATTATTTCCCTGTGGTTTTGCTCAGTGTTGACCCCACAAATAAAAAGGGGAAGGATTGGCTGGCCAAAAACATGTTCAACCCCACTTTTATATAAATTAATTTTTATATACTAACTGTCCTAAGTCAGTATTATTGTTCATGGCACTGCAGCATCCATTTACATATTTATTATCTCAGTTACTCTTTTTGTCCTTCATTGTATGATTTTCCTGCTGTCTATGTGTTTGTCGAGTTTATTGTTTGGATGTGATCTCTTGTTAGTGAGAATTGACCTATATATATATATATATATATACCATATATATATATATATATATATATATATATATATATATATATATATATATATATATATATATATATATTCAGTAGTAGTAGTAATACCGAACATTTGAAAAAAGTTTAAGCAATGGCAAGTCAAAGTATTGTTACATTCATAGGACTATCAGCAAAAATTTAAGATCAGAACAATCACGTTTCAACAACGAAAACCTTACATTTATTTGTTACAGTACCAATAATGGAGCAAAATCATACATTAAATGCAATTGTTGAAGTGTTTCATCTTCTCAGTTGCGTAATTTTGTCTTTTGTGTGGATGAAAACTGTTGTTTTACTTGTGATTTATTATTTTTATTTCTACAAGTTCTTCGTCTCTTCAGAAACGAAAAAAAAAAAAAACTCTGGTTCTTTTCAGAACTAACTGAGAAACTCCTGCTCTTCCTTTTTTTTTTCTGCAGTAAACCAGGTTTGCCATGGCCCAAAGGCATGGTTTTGGCTAAAAGGAAGCACCATGCGTGCCTCTCACGTCAGTGCCCTGCCGCTTTTTACTGGCGTGAGCGGCGGTTTGCAGGCAAGTGACGCTCTGGATGCAGCATCCGCTTCGGTGCGAAACGCGACATTTCAAGACTCAGGTTATCCCTGCCTGAGGCCGAACAGTCGCCCGACGGTGTGTTCAACACCTGTCGGAATGGACTGTGCGTACCATCTTGGCACAGTCTTTAAGCAATGGGGGCACTCATCGTTTCGCATTTCATTGACATCGCCACCATCCTCTACCAAATGCGAAACGTGCACTCGGAGGCCGCCATCCTCTCCGCCCTCTCCAGCGCTCCCATAGAAAGGCTCAAGGGCACCTGGTCTCGTGTCCCCAAGAGCCGACGGCGAACTTTTCGCACTCTGTGGGAGCTGCTGTGCTGTCCCCACGAGACGGACACGGACTGCCCAACGTCCAAGATGGAAAAGGTGTTTAGTTCCGAACCTTTCCATCTGTCCGTCTCTTTCGATCATCTCAGGGTATGGCCTAACATCCAACACCTGTTAGAGCCTTGCCATTTTTCTGAGCTAGATCCGGTGGGCATGGGGACTTTCACCTTCATGGTCTCTACGGAACTGGAGCCATGAAGGAATACTTCGATACTTCCGAGTTCGAATTTTGTCGAAGAGTTCTTCGATAGTTTTCTTGAAGCGGAGACAATATGACAAATTTTTGGGAATCTTCAAAAGAAAAAGAATTTTATTCTCGATCTGTGTGATTCTCGAGACCTATATAATAACTTATTATTTCTGTATTGTAATACAAAATTGTAAATACAAGAATTCTCACAGAAAATGCGAAAATATAATGTCGTACAAATGAATTTAAAACTTGCACCAAACATCAAATAAAGGAAAGAGATATTCAAGCCGAAGCCTAATTGCCTGAAATATTTTTTATAGAAATCTAAAATCACTCATATATCTTTGTAATGAGCAAGAAATTATGTGAAATATAGCTAGGAATGCAAGTACAAATTATATAATTGAAATATTAAAGACAAAAGACATTTCGAATGGAGATTAAAAGAAAAAAACTGTACACATTGAATGGAGTTATAAAACGACCAAGACGTCAATAAAATAGCATGACGGAAACTGCTACAAAAACAATTGAAATAAAATATCTTTTGAGAGAATAATTAACAGAAATAATTATTCATAAAAATATCAATACAGCTGCAAATAAATCTAATATATTTACAAAATATCATTGGTTAGAGGTTTTCCACAGGTTTCGAAAAATGTGGGCCAGAGAAATAGAGAGATTATGAAAGGAACTATATGATATAAAAATCAATCTACGAAAAAGAATTTGAGAAGGGAAATTTCTGAAAATAAAAATAAAAACTTGTATACAATAAAAAAAAATTAATGGAATAATGGTGGAGGAAAAACTTTGCTTATCAGTGGCGATATATACATTGAAATTTATTTCCAAAAATCCAAATGATTTCGAAAGCAACTTTTATTTTCCATCTAAAATTTGATTACTGAAAGAACTTGTAGAAGTATTATTTTTAATGAAAAGAAATCACTTTTTTAATTTTAATGCTGCAAGTCAGAAACTTATCTCCTTTTTACTACTAGAAGAATTTGCAGATTTCAAGTGCCCTATAGGTAAGTTACTTTTTAAAAACCTTTTGATTTCTACTTAAATTTATTGCAGATCTCTGTCTTATACACAATCAATATTACGAATATTCTTTTCTAGGGTTATCTGTGACCCCTCAACGCATTTCAGAAGTCTGATTTAGCTGAAAACAACTCAACCACACACTCGATGGATGTCAAACAAAAGAACAATTGATGGGTGGCGAAAATCATTCATCAAAAAATGTTGATGAGAAAATCTGAACTCAGTAAAGATGTTCAATGGTATAAAGACTGAAGATTTCAGGGAAATAAGGCAGAACTGCAGAACAATTTCCAAGGTGTGCAGTGGAAGTAGAGGTAGGTTTCTTTTAGTGATAAAAATATGTATAAAATTTCTTTACTGCCTATTTTTGACTAATAAACTAAATGGAATGTTAATTATTTTACAGATTCCTTTAAGTATCTTCAATGAAAAAGAATCTTTGAAAGAAGAAATAATCGGAATGCTTGGAGCGAATTCTAAGGATTTAAATGTATAACACACCTGGTACACTAATAAAAAAGGAGCCCAAACTTTGAATGTAAGAAAAATATTCGAAATTAGAATAGAGATTTTTGTCTTTATACTGAACATGAAATATTGACAAATGTTCAACAGAAGAAAAATACAGATTCATTGAAATATTGAATCAAAGACAAATAAGATAAAAATTTGGAAATAATTTAACATTAATATATATTATAGACAACAAAAAGAGACAATTAAAAAATGATAAAGGCGAAACATCACCCATAAGTAAATTCAATAAACAATGATATTAATAAAAATGCATAATTTATATTGCAATAAAAACAAAACTTTTAGTAGAATGAGACTCTTAAGGGGAAAAAATTGGTGCTTTGATTTCCAGACACGTTTCTAAATGGATGGATAAAGGATAACAACGTTACGAAATTTACCATGTAAAAATAATCCAAAAATCAGTTTATGAAAAAAAAAAAAAATTTCTGCAGAAGAAATTTTTGAAAAATATATTTTACTCTACATTCTAAGAAATATAATTAATATAATAATGGTGGAGGAAAAATGCTGAAAAATAACTAAGGAAGGAGAAAAATATCTAAAAAATCTTGAAATTGATTTCGAAGGATCCAAACTGACAACGGATTTTATTAATGAGCGAAAATTTTAGACTACTGGAAGAATATTAAAAGCATTTTTATTGGGAAAAAACCACACAAAAACAATTTTTTCTGAAAGAAGCGTTCTAATTTCAAGGACAAAGTAATCTAAACTAAAGCATCGAATAAAGAAGTGATATAAGACAGAAATTTATCAAATTTGAGCTAAAATCAACTTTTAAAGATTTCAATTGACATTTATAAGTGATTTTAAGACAGAATTTTACTTGTTTAGTCTGATCGAACAATAAATATCAGGATACTAAAATGAATGTCATTCTTTTTCAGAGTCATAGGAGAACATCACTCAACGCGTTTCATATTGAGAAATATTAAGATCAGAACATCATAAAAGGTATTCAATGAAAAAACAAGGCTTTATGGAAAATGTGTGCATTATATTGAAAATTATCTATGGAGTATGAGATGCTTGACTGTGCATTATAAAAAGATACGTAAGTTTTATTTACTGGTGTTTAAATAGCGTACCATTAATATTCTGCTTCGGATAATAAATTAAATTCAATGTACTTTTTTTTATGCAGATCCATCTGAGAATCATCTACATAACCCAAGAGCTACAGGAAACGCTTGTTATGCTGAAAGAGCTCTTGTAGACTTTCGAGAGTAACTGAGATGTGAAGAAAGAAACGAAAAACGGAGCTGGGCTTATTCGCGAATAGAACCCATTTCATGTATTTATCAGAAGAAAAGATTTTCAAAAATATTGCTTTAGTACACGAAAAAGTACTGTTTTGATGTACTGCAAAACAACGCCGAAATGATAATTGGATAAAAGATCAAATGTGAGCGTATCTGAAACTGATCAATAAAGAAGAAATTCCCGAAAAAGAGGAATTTTGAGAGAATTTATTAATGGTTGTTCTCAATATATAGGAGTTTCGGATATGCAGTTAAAATAGGAGTAACTTTCCTTTTTCACACCGAGTTTCAAGTAAAGGCTCTGTTATTATTTAGACTGTTGTAAATGTTATTATTTAGAGATTATTATTAGAGAGTCTGTTATGCAGCGCCATCTGAATGCGATGGAAAATCTTCAAGAGTGCAGCAGTATGAAATGCGTGGAACAGCAAACGTTAAGAAATATTAAAAAGGTTGCAAGAAAAGGAATTGAACAGAAAAGATTGGTGATATTTAGAAAATCAAAATATTTAAAAATATATTATTTATTACTAAATCGAAGAGAACCAGAATTGATTTTTAGATTATCTATTTTGTGTGGACTACTGTGTGCAATAATTTTGGATTTTTCGAGATGAAATATGAACGACGAGTCATAGCAATGGAGAATTTTTTTTCTGAATGAGCAATTTCTATGAGTTCTGGAAGTAAAATTATACTGGATGGTGTAAGATGCAACATATTGATTAGGTCTTTCTGAAACGAAGCTATATAAAAGAAAACAAGGTAGAAATATAAGTACATCGTGATTCAGAAAATATGGGGGGAATTTTAAGAGGTGGTAGTACACATAAAAACAAACAATTCTTATCAGAGAATGCTTAGTCTAAAATAAAATATAAATGCTCTACCAGTTGTATTATAATAAAATTTAGAATACGAAAGAAGAAAACAGAAGAGAATAACGTAAGAGTTTGAAAAGTGATTTCACCAAATATTTACAATTGTTATTCAAAAGAGCAACAGCAAACGGGGTGGAAGACGAGAAGCAACGAAAAAGAGATTGACGAAAGAGCTTTGGAATACTCTCTGACCCATTCCAGCAGTAGCACAGTTGAAAGTATTCACAGTCACGAGAAATCTCATAAGTCAAACTCTCAGAAATCAAGACACGACAGATCGGGAGGCCTTGACGGTCTTATTTACAGAACCACTTCG
Organism: Trichonephila inaurata madagascariensis; assembly: GCA_019973955.1. Lineage (NCBI taxonomy): Eukaryota > Metazoa > Arthropoda > Arachnida > Araneae > Nephilidae > Trichonephila > Trichonephila inaurata. Next base: position 141,646 of record BMAV01027275.1, read on the forward strand.
CCTGATCTATAGTTTTGGAAATGTGACAAATACATAAAGCCGTACCTTCCGTCCAAAGCATGTTGAATCTCCACTGTGCTGGTATCACATAAGCTGCCAAAGGCCCGTTGGAACATTCTTCAGCAAGTTTAACTTCTCCTGCAGCAGAAACGTCAGATATTTGCTTTCATCAAGATGTTACGTCGGAAGGTACAGTCCTATTAGGTGATCGCTGATGATTCCTGCCTAAGTATTGACGGGACACCATTACTGATGCGATTTAGATTTACAAACGGCCAAACCTGTGTACTGTAATGCACTATAATTTACCAAACGAAAGTGGAATTATTGGAGTAAAGAACAGTTGCCATAATATCAGGGCGTGCTGCCGACTTTTGTCAGAGCCAGTGTGGGAAATCTATGTCAATGTATATATCTTTGCTCAATGCCTGGATTCAACGAAAGGTACCGAGCACAACCTCCCGCCCTTCAGCATCCAACAGTTGGAGGATTGTGACACATCAATACTACGGCCTACAATTAATGCGCTTGCTTCCACCGTCTCCAAAGTCGTATCATCCAAACGGTTGTTCTGGTAGTCCGAATACAACCTGCATTGAACCGGGAAGCAAGAAAAGATCCCGTTTATCGCAGATGCTCAAGCAAGGAAGCAAATAATTTCAAAGTGGGAAACTGCTTGTTGGGAAAACATTCCCCGTACGTTTGTACTCCGTCAATGGTAATTCGCTTTCAGCAGCGTAAATGAAATGCATCTTCGTTTTCTAACAAGGTGTGCCATTATATATGCCATGCATTACAACTGTTAGAAAGGTTGACAGCTCTGACGTTGGAATTTTTTATGCAGACTGTTTCTTCTTCCTCAGTTTGCATCTGCATGCATGATGGTTTTTCCGAGTAAATCCTCACAGAAATATCTTTTTAACGTTTGCGGAGCGATCACTTCGAAACCAGCTAGCGCTTTCGAATTTCATTTTAGACCATGCATTGTTTGATGAAAATGGTTTGTAATGGTGTGTACTATCACTTGTTAAAATTTTTCCTATCCTTTTTAGAATCACTCTGCATAACTCATTATCGTTCTTTTTATAAAAAACTCTTCAGTACACATCGAAACGATCACACATCTACGCACATACTATTCCAAATTGAACAGCACAAGTGAAACTAAATATCTACACCAAGTTATAAATGACTAAAAGATTTCATGAAAATGGATGTATATTCCTTACGTATAGGAGTGATTTATGTGAATTTGCACTTCTCTACGAAGAAAAGGTATGTTCAACGCAGAATTTTATACAAAATTATAGTTGTTATGCTCTACCATATGCAATACCACATTTCTTATCATTTGTGAAATGGTTACTTAAATACTTTAGTGTATGCTTAAAAGTTGTAAATATTTCAATGTTCCTTTATGTTATTTTGGATCTCTGCAAATTACCGCAATTTTTTAAAGTTTCACAGATTATTTGTATAATATCCAATGAATTAAGAGTTACTTAATTAAATATCAAAAATGAATAAACTAGATGGCATTCTTTTTATAGGTAGAACTAAGGATACTCAACAAGTTTGAAATTTTTTTAAAAAACTGTATATAATACTTACGTGCATCGAATAATGTCTATTTCTAAGAATGACGAGGGAAAAAAAGTGAGATTTCTGACTGTACTGAGCCAGTTCTGCCATTTCCTTTCTGTCGACAGTGGATGTCTCAGTATTCACTTTTTAATCACAATATTTAGAATGAAGAATCTTAATGAATCTACAGTTTCTCTTTAAATTTATTAAAGCTTTCTGATGATCGCGTCATGGAAACGACCAGAGGGATTATGTGTCGAAATCAGAAAAATTTTACGTTTTGAAAAGGGATGACAGCGATACTACCTCAAGTTCTTAAAACGTTTTTAAAAAAATAAAATAACGAAACACACACACACACACAATAAGGCTTTAATTTTAGTGGAGGGAAATTTCTGTTAAGGATGGTGAGAAGGACGCCGAATTCAAATATAAATATAAAGCTTAAAATACTTAGCTCTTTTCTTGAATTACAAATTTTATTTACATTTTTTGCATTTACATAAATGATTGTGAAAACATTATTTAAAATTTGATCGTGTATGATAAATTCGAAAACACCGTACTGCACATAACCAAACATCGCAATCTACACAGTACAATTTTGCTTCTCTTGTCACCTTCTTCACTCTACTGTTTCTCTTTGAGCAGCAAATTGAAAACTGCCGTGTTGCATTAATTTTCTTCTCTGTTGGGGGAATGTAGTCAACAAAGTGTCTTTCACACAAGCATGAAGAGGGGGGGGGGGCGGCAGAAGGAAGTCCTTTTTTGCAGAAAATTCTACGGAGTGGTACCTTTCAATTATTCAAAACCATAAAAAGCTCGTGTGAAATAATTCGAAAAGACTGATTGTGTGTGCACAATGTAAATTTTCCCAGTGCCCGAGCTACACTTGGAATGAGCCAGAATGGTACGTTTCCCCTGCCCGATCTCAGCTCTGAAAATAGCCGGGACGGGGCAAAACCAACAGTTTGTAATGATTACTTTTGATGCATTAATAATAGCTTTTAAAAAAGCTTTCAGATAATAATAAAATTATTTAAATAACATGTAATAAACATATATTTTGTTAATTATCTTTTTTTTTAATCTATGCAGGTTTCTGTCTCCAAAAAACAGAATAAAAAGGGAAAACTGAAAATTTCGAAAGCCTGACACCGAGATAGTTTGCGAAAATTCTATGCTGTTAAAAGATTTCGTTCTTATACATGGTTTGTGTCCAAAGTAACGAGAATGATTTTTTACGCGGTGTAGAGGGGCTGAGGGAAAAAAAGGAACGCGTTGGGTGGGAGGGGGACAAACAAAGTAGTTTGATTTTGCTGATGCTCTTTTCGCATTTCCACGGCAGTTCAAACAGCGACAAGTTGCAGAGAAGTGCTCTGTCATGCAGAGAAACCTCGAGTGGAGAGAACGTGGTTTAAGTCAACATGGAAAGAAGGAAGCACACACTCTCTTATTCTTCAGTATCGGAACAAATGTTTAATATGATGAAGGTCAGTGGCGTAGCTACCGCCCTATCAATGATATAGAGCCTCCAAGCTACAGGGGCCTCAACATATGTAACTATAGCCGAACTAACAGTTCTCTCATATCTGAAAAAGGGCCCTGAAGGAACTCTGATACAGGGCTCACTCAGAGCTAGCTATGTCTTGCGATGAAGGTATTCCATTGAAAAGATCCATCTCTTTACGAACTGAAACTCGTCAACTCCCAAATTGTTTCGTCTACAGGTTGATTTTTTAAAAATTACCTGAGCACAGCGGAGAGGGGAGAATAAAAAACATGCGAAGCATACTTGTACATCACAAACGGGAAACTACGTTCAACATCCTGCGGTACGGAAATAAAAAGTTGGATGTTTGATTAAAAAGGATAGGAAAAGTTGTTCGCCGAATCATCGAAAGAAAACAGCTCAAAATATAATTTAAAGGAACCGTAGCTGGAGCAAATGTATTAAGATTTTTCAGTTTAACAGCTTCTCAATGTTTTTACTTTCTTCACGCAATCTCAGATTTGATTCCTTAAAAATACTTTTTATTCCCAAGACTGATATGCACATGACAAACGAAAGTATTGGAAAATGTTTAAAGCACGATGGACTTAGAATTTACCCCAAAAATAGGACTCCCTCTGCTACTATCGAAATGAGCAACATTACATCGATTTTAGGTGGATAATTTATTGTATCCCTTAGGTTCCACATAGGAAATTTTTATTGAATCATTCTCGTAACTTTTGAAACAGACTGTGTATTCTGTAATGGAATATATGTTAATCGGAATAATAAATATATAACTACGTTGTATTTGAATTCTCTAAAATAACAACACTAGAATAAGATGAACATTCCAATATGGAATCGAACTATATTTATGCGACGTGAATGTTTCAATTTTTCAATTCCTACTATTAGCTCACCCTTCCTATATATTTATTGATCTTAGTGGAATTTTCAATCGTTAATAAAATACATTTTAAAGCGCTCAATTGAGCTGAAATCTTATACACGTGATTACTTTGGATGGCAATACAATAATTTAATTATAATTAATAAAAACTAATTGAATAAAACTAATTATTCAAAGAATTACAAATACAGCCACGTTGGTATCATTTTTGGCGACTTAGCGACCCTTTTGGCGACTTGTGTCAAAACTTGAAAAGGTTTTTTTCTCACATTTTAAAACGCTCATTTGAGTTGAAATTTTCTATACACTATTGCTTTGGGTAAAAATAGGATAATTTAATTATAATTAATTAAAATCAATTGATTGAAACTAATTATTTGAAGAATTACAGATACAGCCACGTTTGTTTCATTTTTAGTGACTTGGGTCAAAACTTTAAAAGATTTTTTTCTCACGTCTAAAAGTATTCAGTTGAACTGAAATTTTTTATGTACACGATTGTTTTGGATGACAATACAATACTTTAATGATAATAATTAATAAAAATTAATAATTAATAAAAATTAATAATTAATAAAAATTAATTACCACTTAATGTTGTGATTCTGACATATGTATATACGTATTTATATATTAATTGTAATTATTTAATAAAAAGTAGCTAAAATAAAATTTTTCTTTGTTGATCTAAGTAAGAATTGACTTAATTTTTTTTTCTTCATATTACTTGAGTTTGTGAATTTTACAACCATTCGCGTAAAGAGCTATTTAACTTTTTTGACCCGATTTACCTGCAAACCCACAAAACATCGGCGAATTGGGGTTGCCGACGATTGTCGGGCCAATAGTGCACATAACTAGAGGTTCTGTACTGGTCACCATAACTGATGAGCTTGGCAAAGTATTTAGTCAATAGGTATCTGCTTCGTAATCTGAGAGGTTGCAAGTCAATTTCATACAAAACAATATCCCTCGGGTAGCTATTGCGGAGACCAGTGATGACTCTGGTAGAAGAGAACTGTATCATTTCTAGTTTATCAAGGTTACTAGCAGAGGCAACCTTATAGACCTATAATTCAAGGATAGGTTGCATGGGAGCAATATAAGTATTTCGAAGAGTCCGAGCATCCGCTCTCCAGTCCCTGCCAGAAATATGTTTTAAAATTTTCAGTCACTGTTTGCCTCTACAAACCGAATTGTTTTTATGAGCATGACCAAGAATCTCCTTATGTAGGATGAATCACACAGAATGTTAATGCACTGAAGAAGCTGTGCTTCATTTCAGAGCCTTCCTGTTTTTCCACCAGCTTGAAAATCAAAAAGATAGCTCAAATACATTGTTATCCGTGTTTGACTTATGATGAGCACTTTCGCATTTAGATGCCTAAGCAACTCTTGCATTTCTGAAAATTTATGTTATTCTTTCTGAACAAATTGTGTTGGATAATTTCTCACGAAGCTTTGGATGAACAGAACAAAACTTTCATTAAAAATTAAGTATGTTTTTGACCTATCTAGATTCAGGCATCATTTCATCTTACATGTAAATTGAAATTCAATATATGATAGAAAATGCCCCTATAGAATTTTAATATAGTTATGAGGTTGCTTTTTTTTTGTTATGAGGTACTTAAAATATTTGAAATATTTTACTTCATGTTTCAGCTTTATTTGTTGTTGTCATGCTTCAGAAGGAAGAAAAAAAATTCAACAGTTCTATAATCTCTGTCTCTATGTAAAGACCGAACATGTTTCCACTTGAGTTTAATATTTCTAATTCCCCTTTCTTCACTTTAGAAATAGCACTTTAATTATTTGCTTTTAATTTTAAATATGATTTTGGATTCTAAACCAAAATTCACTATCGATACACGTCAAATCTGTCGAGGCTCAATGTCCTCCCGTTGGTGCGGTATGGTAGTTAAGAGAGGGAGGTTCCAGCTCAGGTGTCGTCCTCGTCACTTGGCGCGCAGTGGTTCTAAATTATATGATCCGTCACCAATAGCCCTCATTATGCTTTATAACAGCTATTTCGATCGTCGCGGCCCCCTTGTATGACGTCACGCCCCCTAAGATTTTGAACACCCCTCCCTGACTCTCAAAACGTGAAATGGTGATTTAAAAGTTTCTCAATAATCCTAAAATTGCCTCTGCTACTTATATGGACATTTTTTAACATTTCTTTTTTATATTTAAGAAAAAGTAAACATTAATTAAAAATACTACAAAATATTAATTTCACATAAATAATGTACTTCCTGCCTTCCTCAGTGGCTCGACAGCCCAGGGTGGACCTTGGCCTTCTCAAGAAGTCTTTTCCAAGCTAGTCTTCTTCCTGCTAGTGTTCTCCAATTCTTAGTTCTCAAAACTACGAGATCTTTTTCTCGGCTATCAATCCATCTAAGATTTGGTCTGCCCTTTCTTCGTGGGCCAATTAGTTGGGCATTGAAGACTTTTTTAGTGGCGGTCTTCATCCATTCTGACAACATGATCTTCCTATTTAATTTGTAGTATTTCGATGAAGTTAACCCGATGATAGATTCTTAATATGAGTGATAGAGTTCGAAATTTGATCTTCTTCGCCACGTTCCATTTTCCTGAATTCCTCCAAAAATAAATCGTAAAATCATACTTATCATCGGAGATATTTATCATGTTCTCATCTGCTCGAGACATGGACCAAGTTTCTCATGCGTAATATTGATCTTAAAAGACTTTTATACAATAGAACCTTTGTTTTTCTTTTGATTAAATTCGATTTCATATATTTTCGTATTCCATTAAGACATCTATTAGCCATAGTGATTCTTTTGGGGATTTCAGTAGAACCATTGTTTCTTTTGTTAATTTCCGAACCTAAATAAGTAAAACTGTCAACAACTTCAAAATTATGCTCTTCAATTTTAAAGTGGGAATTGTTAAAAATGATTTAGTGCAAAGCATATATTTGGTCTTATTCTCATTGATTTTCAGTCCCATCCTGAGGGCTTCTTTCTCTGAAGATAAGAATTCTTGTCTTTGTGCAGGCGTGTGTTTGAGCAATGTTATCAATGTCATCAGCAAAAGCCAACAACTGTATTGATTTATTAAATATATTTCCTCTGGTATTGATATTGGAATCTCTTGCCACTTTTTCTAATGCTAGATTAAAGGAAAGACACGCCAGAGCATCTCCCTGTCGAACGCCCTTTTTTATTTCCAATGGATCTGAAAGATCATTCTGCACCTTGACCATGAGCTTTGTTTTTCTTAACATCAGACTTATTAGTCTTAATAACTTATCAGGGTTTTAAAACTCTTTCATGGCTGCAATAAGAGCCTTTCCATTGATGCTATCATAAGCGTTTTTAAAATCAATGAAGAGGAAAACTTTTAAAATCAATTCCAAATTTCCTTGTTTTTTACAAAATCTGACGGATGTTGAATATCTGCTCTGTAGTGAATATTCCTTTCGGCATTCCAACTGTATTTTCTACTAGTGCAGAAAGTCTGTTGAATAGAATATTTGAGAATATCATAATTTGTACAGAGCAGACTGATTCCTCTGTGAAACACTCCAGTATATTTCCTTTCTTGTGCATTACATAAGTTATAACCATTTTCCATTCCTTAGGGATTACCTCCTGTTCCCAAATTACTTGAATTAAGTCATAGACTTTCTTAGAAGTTTCTTTTCCTCCATTTTTCAGTAGCTCAGATGGAATAGGGTCAGGTGCGGGTGCTTTATTGTCTTTAAGTTTATGTCTTCAATGACTTCCTCCAGTGGTGGGGGTTCAACTACACCTTGGCTCTGAGTTTCCTGTAAGTGCTTCATAGTCACCATTATCACTGCTAAGTAGGTGGTCGAAATGTTCATTCCATCTCCTTAACACTTCAGTTTTATCACTCAAAATAACCCCTCTTTATTACAAACAATGTACTTAATTACATTAATAAAAATTTTCAATGAAAAGGATGGTGCAGCATTTCTTTTACAAGTTCTGTCATATATTTGAAATCTCAATTACGATTCTTCCCTATGAGAGGGATACAATCCTTATCGTATTGGCGCGCTATGAATTCAGTTCTTAATCTTTGCACATGTGTTTCTACAAATGTTTGAGCATAATACGCGTGTAGTAATGGTGAAATAGTTACAAATCATAAAAACACTGAGTAATTATTTTTGATCGAAATTCGTGTTCTAGTAGAGTTTTTTCATTGCAGCAATTTAGTGACCTAGTTTAGGATGGCTCATTCTTCAATTTTTCCTCGAGACTTTTCAAAGTCTGTAAAAAAGGGACATTTTAACATTCAATGAGATAGCTCGGTGGACCCAGGGGTGTCTCTAGGACCAGACCCCTGCTCGGGGTGGCAAATTTTAAGGGCGGCATTTCGATTAAATTTAAAAAAATTTTTTTTTTTTTGTTACAAAAATTTTTTATATATTTTCTGAAATGTTATTGGGTGTGAATTTGGTATTTCATTTAACGTATCTTACTTTTTTTATTTTGTACTCTGTATATTTAATGACAGTTTTTTGTGTGTGTTTAAACTTGAAGGGTTTGAGGTGGGAGTATATGTTAAAGCATAAAATTCAATATGTGTTTACACATCTTTAACTAGTAACTTTCTCTCCATCCCAGAGTGAGGTCCCAACTGACATTCCTGTTACCCTTACGATGTCCGGTTTCAGCTATCCAAAAGGGTAATAAGAGGTTTGGGCAGATAGAGAGCCGCAGGAGATACTTTATTTTAGTCTTGAGTGTAGTTATTACAAATTAAAACAAAAGCTTGTGATCCCCACCAATAGTAGACTATTTTTCAAAGATTTTTGGACTACTTAAGTAAACGATTCCTTCTCCTTCATTTCATTCGTTTGAAATAATAACAATTAATTACGTCCGTAATTTCGAATTATTTTGAATTTGAATTATTTTGAATATATATATATATATATAAAATGAGAGAGAGAGAAGGGCGGGATTTGAGAGAGATCTGGCATTTTCCATTTTTGTCCGGGGTGGCAAAATTGCTAGAGCGGGCCCTGGTGGACCCTCTGGAAATGAAGTGTGGACCCCGACGGTCCGCGGACCACAGTTTAAGAACCCTCTGCTTTATAGTATAATATAACTCTCACTCTCTAAACTAGAGTTTTAACTGCTCAGATGGTAATCAAAAAGTGTATATTTTTCAAATGAGTTACTTCTCCTAAGCACATTCAAATGACTAATGTGGTCTCTCACCTTCATCGCTGTCTTCATCTGCTGTGTAGTAATTCTCTTCTTTCAGAGGAAGAGGGTCCACCGACGATTGGCTGGCTGTCCTCATGGATACCCTGAAAAACGGACACTGGTTTAAAAAATTGGAAAACAAAACTCGCGTCACTAAAGTTAATTCGAATCTGAGAATCACGATTCATCCTTTCTGGCAACTTCACATTCTATTGGGTGAACCAAAAGTTTTACTCGATTATAAATATTTATTGTCCTCAAATTATTAGTGTTACGAATTTCGTGTAAAATAGTGCAAATAATTTGTATCTGAATGTGAAATGCGTTCATATTACTCTATGATATATTTATTTTACTGTAATATTCGCAAGCAACGCCGTCTCTTACTTTATAATGGTGATTCAGTGGGAACTTGGTGAAATCTTGGCGGTAGAGCTAAATTGGCATCATTTTTGGTGACCAAGTTGGCGACAATTTTTGGCGAGTTCGTGACCCTGTGGATTCTTCTTGAAATTAGTGGAGAAACCCACGGATTTTGCGATTCGTGACACAAGCTGATTTTTCTCGAAGAATCTGCGAGGCTATAAATAGCGAGACGCTGGCCGAAACTGAGTCAGTATTGTTTTGACTAGCGATTAGTAGTCTTGCCTTGACCGTGAAGAGTCGACTAGCGATCAGCTCGGCTGTTAGGTAAGACGAGCGGTGCTTGTGAATAATCTTTCACATACTTGTATTTTAGACACTGATAATTGTGTCTGAGGGCTGTTGAAGGGGTGAAGATCTTCTGAGACTTATTCTGAGAATTCCACAGTGTATCCTGTTTTTCGACTACATTTCCATTGCTCCTGAAGAACTGTCTTGTTCTTGCGACTGATTTGAATAAAATCCTCGAATCCCTATCAATGTAACATTATAATTAGACATATGCTTTTTCCGATATATTCTTTTGTTTTGAAATTTTTTTATGAGACCACTTGCCTCAGTAAATTTCGTGTGCTACCTTGGTAGCTTGGAGAATGTCTAAGCGGTATTCCAGTTCCCGCCTTGTGTTAAGTTCAACAGTTGCTTCACTTACACTCGACCTGAAACTTCTTGGAAGATCTTTACGCGGCCCATTTCTTTAAACAGTTCATACTATCATTGTAGTTACCGTATTTATTCGAATCTAAGCCTCCCTCGATTCTAAGTCGGCCCCCAAATTCTCAAAATGTTTTCGTGAAAAAATGTTGTAATCGATTCTGAGCCTCATCCCCAATTCTCTACACACTTTTGAGAAAAAATAACATACTGTATGAAAGATTCATCTATATACGGGACTTATTTTAAAAAAATTAATGTGAAATAATAAGTTAATAATTAATTTATTTTACTAGTACTAAAAACTTTCAAATAGATACACACGAGCTTATAATTATACTAACAATCAGAATCATATTTCGAAAATGATTCGTCACTCCCACTGCCACAGCTGACTTCGGAATGAGCGCCATCGTTATCACACACGGTGTCGTCTTCCGTGCCATCCAGTGCATTTGATACGCAACATTTTTTAAAAAAATGTGTTGTAGAATAATGTAAAAGAATTATTAAAGACTGTTGAACACTTAGAAGCACAAATTGTACCATTCCGCTTACGCCAGCAACGTATATTTGTTTCATCCGTGTCAAATTTCCAATAACCGCTGCTCTGTTTCCGTTATTTTATGTGTATAAAATTGCCTCCCTTTTTCTTCTTGCAGCAGAGTGAGCACTCAACGCTGTCTTTGATTAAGGTATCCGACTACGTTCGGAACCGTGATTTTGCAAAAGAGTGTAAATGGATAATATTTATGATATTTAGTGTCACTTAGATTAGAATACATGTATACAATTGTTTTAAGAATAGTATTACAATAAAAAATTATTTAGGTATAATATTTTGACAAAAAATGAACATAGAACGACCCATTTTCAAAATATTCTCCTTTTGTAAAAAATGCTTCTATTATAATAATATTTCGCCTGTATATAGCTCAGACCTCTGTACAGAGACTTAACTAGAATTTTTGAAATATATAGCTTAGAAGTGGGTTTATCCATGTTTTACGACAACAGAGGGGAGACATTTTAAGAAAAAAAACGCCAATAATTATTTCAATGGGTTGTAACTCTGAAAATAATGGGAATTTTTCAAATATCATAGTTTAGCTTCTGTACAGAGATCTGAGCTATAGACAGGCACAAAATATTATTATAATAGAAGCATTTTTCACAAAAGGAGAACATTTTGAAAAAAGGTTATTCTATGTTAATTTTTCGCCGAAATATTGCACTTAAATGATTTTTTTTTGTCAAAGTGTCCTTAAAACAATTTTATACATGTATTCTAATCTAAGTGACACTAAATGTCATGAAAATTATCCATTTATGCGCTTTTTAAATATCTCGGTTCCGAACATAGTCGGATATCTTAAAAGAAAGTGCGAAGAAATTTCCTAAATACGAGCGGACGATGCTTAGGACAGACTAAATGGTGGGGATAAATTACGGAATGGGATAATCATCGATGCAACAGGCCAGAATGGACAGTTACATTTTCCTACTGAAAGGGGGAAGGGGAACTCAATTTCCCTCATTCAGCAAATGTTTTGCCTTCGATTCTAAGCCGCACCCGATTTCCAGTAGCATTGACAATGGAAAACTAATGTGCCTTAGATTCAAGTGAATAGGGTATTTGGCACTGTGGGTTTGCTTCCATTATATCAAAGTCAAAATAAATTGGGCTTTCTCTTGAATCGGCCAAAAATTATGCCTCCTTCACAAATGTTTCCCTGGGTCACTCTTGAGGGAGAATTCGTGATGTTTATTACAGAAAAAAATTATCAAATCTGACTATCCAATGATACAAAAGTTCCAGTGCCGATTTCAGCTCATTTCGGGCCATGGGTGCAGAAGATCTACCCTTGGCGTTGGAAGATGGAAATTTATAACCAGAAAATGTGGTTAAGTCCAGCTGATCCCGGCCCTTGGGCGCTTGCCTCAAGCGTCCAATGGATAAACCAGCACTGAAAAGTTACATTATTTTACTTAATTCCTGCTGTTAACTCACATTCTATATATATTTATTTATTTATCTTGGTGGAATTTTCAATCGTTTATAAAATACATTTTAAAGAGCTCGATTGAGCTGAAATTTTATGTACATGATTATTTTGGATGACAATACAATGATTTAATTATAATCAATAAAAATTAATTGATTAAAACTTATTATTTAAAGAATTAGAAATACACACACACAGCCACGTTGGCATCATTTGATCATCTTTTGGTGACTTGCGTCAAAACTTAAAAAGGTTTCTTTCTCACGTTTTAAAGCATTCAGTTGAACTGAAATTTTATACCCACGATTGTTTTGGATGAGAATACGATACTTTAATGATAATTAATAAAAATGAATTACCACTTAATGTTGTGATTCTGTCCTATGTATATACACATTTATATGAATTGTAAATGTTTAATAAAAAGTAGCTAAAATAAAAATTTTCTTTGTTGATCTAAGTAGAAATTGACATAAATTTTTTAATTTTTTTTATGTATTTTTTTATAATTTTTTAATTTTTTTTCTTTTTAAATTAAAATTTTTTGCTTTGGAGAGACAGGCGGCATTTTCCATTTTCGTCTGGGGCGGCAAATTTGCTAGAGCCACCCTACCCTAGTATCCTAATGGGGTGTACGTTACGCCACTGCCTCATCGACTGTTACCACAAATTTTCATTTTTCGGCAGCTAGGTGTTTTTCATATAATTTTCTACATTCTTTTCTTTCAGCTATATGTTTTGGAAAAAGCAGATGAACTTTAGGCTTAAACACCTTTTTTAACTTTAAATCTTTATGAATGATTTTATTTACAGCGCCGAAACACGACCTTAGTTTCTATGAAATAAATCTTTGAGTCGGCGGATTTTCTTTTAGGATCAGAGACTTTACCTTGTTGGTAGTTGCCTGTTTTCGAACGGTTTTAGGGTAAAGTTTCATGTTCATGTTTCCATTTTTTCTTTTAGTTAGACTTTTTTTTCCCCTTTCAGGTTTAATATATTATAAATCCCCCCTTTTTTTAAATGCAATAACCGAGATTTTTACATCGCTTTATAATTTGTTGATATGGATATTTCTTCTCGCTTTATAATTAGTTGATATGGATATTTCTCTTCTCGCTTTATAATTAGTTGATATGGATATTTCTTCTCGCTTTATAATTTGTTGATATGAGTATTTCTTTTCGGAAAGCGAGATTACATATCTTCGAACCATATACCAATTTTAGGAGCCATTTTTCAAAGCAAATTTTTTATTTTACATTCCAATCAAAAGAAAACATCATCAGACGATTATCCTGAAATTTCTAAAATTTTATCTCAAAATGCAAGCGAGAAAATAAACTATAAAATCGTTTCCATAAAGTGCGAACGACCTTCTGTACTTTGCAATGAATTTTTATTATCCGGGCAAGTGTTTTGGTGTTCATCCTATATTTCAACATTGAAAATCGAATTCAGCACTGGGTCAAGACGCAAAACGCCTGTGTAACGTTGTTTTCGCTATTTCCTTCCTAACTAAGGTTCGCAAGTTAAATTGAAAGTATTTACTGCTATCGTTTAGAGTTAAAAAGCAGTTATCTTCACGTAACAATTTTGGCTACATCAAAGTCAGTTGCTTTAAAAGGATTTCGTAAATATTTCCAATATTAAATTTTCTGAGTTATTTTTACTAAAAGTAAATCGAATCGGATCTAAAAATTAAGTGGCCCGAAGGCAAACGATACCTACTTGCTGGAATTCCTGCTGCTAAATCTCTTCTCTAATACTCCTCTTCGGTGTTGTTTAGAATCTTTGCGAGACTGAGATCCCCGCCTGGAGTTGCAGCCTTCCTGCAAACACAACATGTTAGAAAATGGTAAAAGTTAAAAAGCTTTCGATTTCTCATTTAGAAACTAACACAGAGGTTTTATAGGTCAGGACTGGGCGAGATCTGGCAAACTGCGGGGCAAAAGCTTTCATAATAATTTTCGATTCCCCTTGGTAAGGTGCGACACCTGAGAGAGCATGTGCAATTGAAATAAATAATTACACTTATTTGTTACTATACGGAGTTGCAAAAATTTCAGATCGATTTCGTGATAACTTCTTATTTTTTTCTCACGATATCTATATGCACACTGCTGGCCATTGAAATTGCTATACCAGGAAGAAAAGCGAATACCAAAATGATATTTATTGGACAAGTATGTTATGTTGGCAATATAAAAAGCAATTAAAGAAATTTAAGAGATATGTATTGAGAATTCAGTCATATGACAGCAATAACATTTAAAATACAAGTGGGTATTGAGTCAATTAGAGATTGGATAGTATGTATAGATACCGCTGTCCATTCAACTTCAACACAATGTCACAATTTGTCTTTGGAATGACTGGTGTATGGGGACGAGCCAGTCACTCAGCAACCAATGACCAGACGTTTAATACTGGTGAGAGATCTGGAGAACGTGGCATTAGCAAAACATTTTCTGTATCAAGGAAGGACCGCACAAAATATGTTGTTGACACTATCCTTCTGAATCGTAGTGTTTCACGGGGTGCAAAGAAAGAATACAGCCACGGGCCTTAACACACCAAAAATTTAATGTACGTTGTTCAAAGTACCACCAATGTAAACAAGAGTATGATTAAAAGATAAATAAAATTTAAAATACAATAACTTTAGAAGTAATAAAAATCTGTGGAAAGTCACTGGCAGGTGCCCCCCCCCCCTCTTTCTCTGGATTTATAGGAGTAATATTAACGCGAGGGTTTTTTTGAGCTTAAGATGCTGCTGGTATCATAAGAATACAGATACTTCAATTTCCTATCTTCCAAACATCGCAACGTGATGGCTTTGATTTTGTGTTAGATTTAAAAAGCAGCTTTGACCGAATGGGCACAATTCATGATGGTTACATGATAAAATTAAACACGTGTTCTCCCTTGAATTCAAAGCCAACATTAAACTAATTGTACTTGTTTTTCTATTTATAAAATTTAGATAAAATTTCAAATTTCATAATTGGGTAAAGATGTTCAAATGTTATACAAAAGTTTCTTCAAAAAGATTTTAAATTTAAAAAAAAAAAAATCTTATTTTATGCATGAATTTTGAAATAGAATGTATTTTGTATATCTACGTGCCTTCTTATTATTAATAAGTAGTAATTTTTAAGAGAAAATTTCTGCAAAGAGCAAAATTTGGCAACAACGAAGCGCATAAACTGATTAACTGGAAACACATGATTGTTTTTATCGTGTGACTATGACGTCACATGAGTTTTTAATTTGATTGGCTCGAAATACGTGGTTATCATTATTGTGTGACTATGATGTATATATTCATGAATTTAGCCCATTGAAATTAAATAGAGCAGATATGAGTTGGATATGAAATAGAACAAGAAACACAAATCTAGTGGAATATAAGCTTG
>BMAV01027275.1:173586-189674 GCA_019973955.1 Trichonephila inaurata madagascariensis
TCTCTTGAACAAAAATTAGAATTAGCGTTAACTAAAAAAATTTCAACAAACCAAAGTACTATACAGAAATCAGCTATACCCAAAAACCCTCCAATGAGAAATCGATTTATTTGAAGATGAAGGATTTAAAGGTAAATATTTGGATAAAGTATATCGCGCATTGCTAACAGTACCACCAACTAGCGTAGAAGCCGAAAGAGAGTTTTCGACAGCTGGTAATTCTTGCACAAAATTACGTTCCAAGTTTAATGACAGTATAATTGCTGCATTATGTTTTTTAAGATCACATTTCAAAATTTGTAATAGTACCACAGACTCTGAATAGTGAAATTTGCACTTTTTTGTGATTTAAATAAATAAGTTGTTCCTTTACTTTTTTTGTGATTCTTTATGTACTGTTATAATTTATAAATTACAAATTATTTTTTATGATATTTACACTCTCTAATAAAACTGGCAAATCAAACAAAGAAACACCCTTGTTTTTTTTTTCTTTTTCTAAAATTTCTACTACCGGTATTAAGGTCTAAAAGTGCCGAATATCGTAATTGAATTTTGATCCGATATTGCAATCCTTAGCCACAATAATTCAATAACAAACTCTTAGGCTTAGGTCTAAGATTTAATGGTTAAACATTGTTTGAAAAAGCGTCAAGACTTTTATTAAAAACATGTTGAGAATTAGGGGGGCGGCTTAGAATCGATGGCGGCTTAGATTCGAGTAAATACGGTATTTGGAAAAATTAGTGTAGGGATTTTGAAAATTTGAATTGTCGTGAAAATAAGATAACGGAAAGTAGTAAAAAAAATTATTTAATTTTTTACGGTTATTTTTTTTCTGAAAATAGGACTGTTTGTTTTTTGCATTATGAATGCTCCATGATTGGTTAATAAGTCAAATGCTGGCTTTATATTGAGTAACGCTGATTTTAATATTAAAACGTTTAAATTTCAATAATTACTCATCTGTACATTTTAGAAAGTATTTGGAATTTTTTCTAGTACTCCTCTAACATGAACAAAATTAATTTCAATAAGAAGGCAAAAATTCTTATTTTTTTCCCCCTTCCTTTTTTAAAAGGAATAGGTGTCACAATAACCACTGCTTTTCAAGAAATAAGCCAAATATTTCACTATAATCAAGAGGTCATTGTAAAGATGCGAGTTTTAACATGTGCATTACCTTCTCGTCGTAGGCTGTACAGAAATCCTACGCTAGGCTTGAGCTGTTTAAGGTCGGAGGCCTTCGAGGCCATTCGAGGTAGGGTGTGGGACAGAAAACGGGTCCGCTCCTCTTCACTCAGCTCCTCCTCCACGAAGCGGCGCAGCTCCAGGAATCCGGGATGACCCTGATCTGTGCGCTGGGCATCGTCCGGGTCAAGAGACACGCTGAAACAGAGTGGGATTAGAGTGTGACACAACCAGTAAACATTTGTTTTGAAGACATGCAGGTTGGATTGAACCGAATGATGTGTCTCATGTATTAAGGGACGTCTTAAGGCATGGCCCAACTGGGCTGAGCCCAGGGTCTCGGCTCAGCCTGAATAAGATCATAATTCGAATAATTTCAATGGTCAAATGTTATTGCCGGTTGTATAATAACAACAAAACTGGGAATTTCGAACAATATGTGATGTATACATGTGATGACCGTCTTCCACTTACAAACCTAGGCCTACTACCATACACTACAATTACTCAATCAGTCAAAAGGTGGCAGTCGGTCGAGCCGGTTTGTCCAATTGTAAGTCATTCATATTTATTTGTGTAGGGTTATTGTTTGTCAAGTATTTAACTGTACTGTCATTTTTAAGGGTTATAGGTCAGACCTATTTTTGAATAGGGAACCAGGGCCTCAAGAAGTCTTAAGACGTCATTGTGTATTAGTACTCATTAGTGGCGTACACAAGGGTAGGGGGTTCGACACCCCCTACTCCCATAGACCAACAAATTTTTAATTTTTACCGTATAGAATATCCCTCAGTGTGCTTTCGTTTACTGGTTTTTAAAAATATAAACCCCTCCCATAACAGAGGTCTGCTAAAGTGCAGAATCAGCCACTGGTTGGAGAGATTTATTTTTTGTGCTTTTCCCGAGATTGATAAGCGCGCCAGTTGTGGCAACCAAGCCAATTTCGTGGAGTGAGGGAGTGAATATTAACATCGAACTATTCAGCTACTCTCGTATGTGCTGGTTATCAGCATCGCTACTGAATCGGGATTGAGTGCTGAAGATAACATGCCTCCAGTCGATCACACTCCAACTTGCCCGGGGTCGGCAAAAATCCAATCGGCACTGCCTATCAGGAGATCAGTGGTAGGCGTCTTAATGGCCGTCGACTTCTTATACCTACAATGAGACGTTTTATCCATTGGGGGCTTGAGACGGGCACCCAGGGCCCCGGGGTATGGATAAGCTGGACTTGACCAGGTTTTCTGGTAGTAAATTTTGATGCACAAGTGGGAGGGGGCCCATAGATCTTCTGCGCTCAGGGCCCGAAATGAGCCTAAATCAGCTCTGTATACCTGAGTTGGCTAGTCGTCTTCGAATGATTTTCCTTGATACCACCGGATATCTGAAAGATGGTACAGGGCGTCGAAACGATTCTGGCGACGTTTTTGGTGAGGACGTGGTCGCTCTTAGAATTGCGCTATCATCGCGCGCATTTGTGTTCCTGGTAAACCCTGATCCACCGTGACGGTTGACTATCCCTTCCGTGATCCTTTGTTGGCAACACAGAGCAATTACAGTATCGCTTCGACTGAGGTGACCGCCGATACCCCTGTTCGAACAACCTGCTTCTTTGAGGCAACTATGCACCCTCTCTCTAAGTCCTACAGTAGTTCGTACGGTCGCCAATTACGTCTCCGAGGCATCTCTAGTCACAATACCGTCAATCTATGTGGACAGATTTGTTTGAAAAATCCTACGGAACGAGCATTCATGCTTTCAAACTCTCTTAGTGGCACAGATGTCATATGCGCATAGCGCGCTTACCCTTGTCTCATTGGCGTTGAAATTTTAATCATTTGCACACCAACCCATTGCGGATACTTTTTAATAACAGCAGTATAATATTCGGGGTTATGTGAAATGTCACTTACCGACACAGGTCGTAAAGTGAGGCCATGAGTCGTGCCATCTGGTGGGTGTCTTTGCAAGCAGAAAGCTGAGACAGGTGGCGCTGCACATCGGGCCATGAAGGGAGGTCACAGGGAAGCAAAACGTGGGCCATTGGCCGTGGCTGCAAACAGTAAAGAAATTTTTTTTAAATGTGTAGTAAAAAACTTCAAAAAGATAAATTAAATAAAAATTTATTTTACGAAAATTATCTTTAAAAGTTTAAGAAAAGAAAGAAGAGAATCTCCATACGGGGTGCTTAATAACTGATAATATCTTCGAATGAACTTCAAACTCAAACATGTTTCAAAAATACATGCTGTATGTCTCATATGACTCATACTGACTCAAACGGTCAAAATTCATACTGTGACGTAGTGAGCCCAGGTCTACTTAAATTTTTAGATAGTGAGAGGGATCATACAGCGCTCTAGCAAAATTGCTTTTCTATTTACAACTTTTAATTGTATGTTAACAAATAACAATCTATAGATACGTAACTTTACACATACAGCTATCGGATACTTTGTAGTATCATCATCAGGTAGGCTTTTTACCTCTGATCTCGTACGCCCAAGACTCACAAAAAAGGGTCAAGCAAAAGTTCGTTTTTTCTTTCTCGCTCGTTCTTCGCTGGTCTCCCTTTCACTTTTCAATCCGTCTCTTTAGACCAGTGGTTACCAGAGTGATTCCTACGAACCCCCAGGAGTCGCCGACATTGCTCAAGGTCATATGATGTCATAGTGTTCTCGATAAAAGCAGTCATGTGTTAACTGCTAATCAGTTTAAGCACTTCGTTGTTGCCAAATTTTGCTCTTTGCAAAAATTTCTTTTAAGAAGTACATACGTATACCTTAATTAAACTCAATGGCGCGACAGCCCATAGAGGGCCAAGGGCTGCTGTGCCCAACTCAGTATACGCGGCCATGGACCCTGAGGTGTATGAGAAGATGTTCCGGTCAGGTGGTCACTCTGACGCGAAACCCCCTAGCGTTGAGTTCCCAAGCAAGCCTGCTTCTTTTTTTATCGAACCACTGAATGAATGGCTAAGTCAACCTTGCCCAGCTCGGGCTTTGAACCTCGGACCTGTGGCGTGGAAGCTCGATGCACTAACCACTCAGCCACTGGGCTTCTACATATACGTGTATACAAAATGTATTTTATGTCAAAATAAGTGCATAAAATAAGATTTTTTTATTTTTATTTTAAAATCTTTTTGTCTTAAGAAACTTTTTCATAACATTTAAACATCAAGCAATTATGATATTTGCCATTATATCGAAGGTTTACAAATAAGAGAAACAAGTACAATTAGTTTTACGTTCGTTTTGCTTTCAATGGAGAGAACACGTGTTTATCTTTATCATGCGAGCGTCGTGAATTGAGGCCATAGTAACTGAAAATATTAATACATTCAATTCTTTTGAAATAGAATTTTTCCGGTATACATTTGAACAAGTTTTAAATAAATAAAAACATTTTTATAATTTGCGTTTTTTTTTTTTATTTAAATTTTTTTTAAGTATTTCACTTTATTATCTTTCGCCAAATCGTAGATCTAACCACTTTTCTTTCCATCGTCTTCGCACGTCTGATTTTCTTGAAAGTGAAATTCTTCTCGCGTTAAGCCGCTCGTTCCCGTACTTCGCATCTTCCGGTCTGAGCCTCAGTTAATCCAATTATTCTTCCTCGCCTTTCATTCTTGCTTTGCTATAAAGAGGGATCTGCTGCTTTTGTAATACCTTTGACAGTCTTCTTTCCAACGAAAAAACACAGAAGAATTTTAATATTTAAAATGACAAAGGATTCCCATTCTTTTTTTAAAGACTGAGGACAAAAATAAGTATTTTAGCTTCTGCTTAGCATTGTTTCTGCAAAAAACATGTAAATGTGGGAGCGACTTACCCCTGATGTTGTTACCTCACCGTCTTGCCTACCTAAGAGTGGGGGAGAAGTAAAAGCCGAACCAGAAACTTCCATTATAACCAATATTTATTTTACTCAAGCACACTAATCAACAACAGATTAATATTTAAGAGAATGCCCTAGAAGTGGCAGAGAGAAAGCAATAAGACCTAAGCGAACAAGCACAAATAAACAATTTAGCTTAACCTAATCTATCATTGATTATAAGTCCCCAATCCACTAATTTAATACAGTGGCAAACACCGCTCTTAATCATAAGCTGCGAAAATCAACTTTACACTACCTCACCTTCGTGGCGACTGTAACGGCTTCTCACAGCTCCTTCTTCTTACAATTACAAAACTCTGACTTTATATAGTCGAACTAATCTACATATCAGGAATTAAAGGCGAATGCTATCCCAAAGATTTCTCAAGAGGATTAGTGAGAAAATCGCGTTAAGATCCGTCACAAATGTTATAACAAAATTAGAAGGTATTCTATTTTTTTATGTTTGTTCTTTGTTGCTTTATCAGAGAATGGTCATCACATGCATTATATTTAATTTCTTATAAATTTTACGCCTTGGCATTTTAATCTGCTTGTTTCTTAAAATGTTATTTATTTATCGAACGCCCGTGCTTGGTTTCTTGACCATTTGACGCCAAGCCTCCCAGTACTGACTAACGATATCCTCTGTTGGGTACTCATCGAGTCCAGTGCATTGGAGCAGGTGGTCGCCATCCATTCAGGTATGGCCACAGAAAGAGCAGGCCTCTTCAGCAGCTAGAGCAAGTCAGTGGAGGTATACTCCCAAAAAGTCATGTCCGGTGGTTAGGTGAAAGCGGGCAACAGCCTCGGCTCTCTCCAGGTGCCTCGGGATTGGACCCACAGTGGCCAGAGTTTCCCATGGCTTTCCAAGGTTCTTGGTTTTTTGGGTCATGGTATTATATTTGTCAATGTGTGTGGAGATGATGCTCTTTGCTCTTCTGAGAGTCAAGGGGGCTTCCGGTGGAGACGACTCGGCTCCCTGCTTTGGCCGGCTCTCTTATTGCGCTGGAGATCCCAACATGACTTGGGACCCACTGTAAGGCCTCAGTCCAGCCATATGAGATGAGCTCCGTAATTTTAGTTCGGTACTGAATTGTGTTAAGACAGTCAGTTGGTGTATTACTGCTTAAAGCTAAAATTGCAGCTTGAAAACGGCGATCACTGTTACACATTTAGCACCTCCCAGAGAGAACGTGCATCTTGAAGAATGTCACGGACGCGTGCAACTTAACTCCCCGAAAACGTAAATCCCATTTCATGAAAGTAGTCTGTGTACGCTACTAGAATAGTAAAGGTGTTCTATTTTACTTTCAAGGCAAACTGAAATTACACAAAATTCATATCAATGTTGATAAATCTACTATCGCTCCATTTATATATATAAGTAGTGCAGTCGAGTGTTGGTTACTTGTAAGTAAATTATAGTCTAGGGTTATTTATGATGTTCTATATTGATGGGATTGATGAGGCAGTCCTTTGTGGCAGGAAATCTTGTTTATTAAACATGCTGAGACAAACAAACATTCACATCGTAAATACTAAACATGTAATGGCCGACACTACACATATAACATAAGTGACAAGCAGCAGCGATATTTCACAGGACGAACACTAAGACAAAGATAGAATGAGTACAAAAGACTTTCGCTTTTATACCGGCAGTGAAGATTGCGTAACTCCTTTGTAACAAGAGCTGTGACTGGTTAAAACGAGAGGGAAAGAATTTGTCTGATGTAATATTACTATTCGATTATGATTAAGATTAGGGTGTTAGTTTTGAGCCTCAGAATTAAAAGCTTATTTAAAGCTTATTAAAAAAGAGATTATTAAAAGGATGCTAGAGGGAATTATTACACATATATATATACATACACATATACATATATATACATATATATCAATGCTTTAGCTCATGGTTCAATTAACCAGTGGTTTAGTAACCCTTGACCCTGACCACTGTGCCTTAAAAGGGTTGAACTATGTGTGTGCATATATATATTATAGCAGTGGCTTATACAGGCTTCTTTTTTTTGCGGGGGGGGGGGGGACATAATTAAAAATAATAAGTATTCGAAATCGTTAAGGCGCAATCTTTATGCCAAATATCAAAAATCTGTTTTATACGTTCCACTGTTTTGTATAGTTTATTTCAAATAATTCTTAAATCCATTTGAAGCAAAATAGTAAATGAAAATTGAAAGATGAGAGTAAAATCATTATAGAATGAAGTTAATAATCTTGTGATCATATACACAGTCGAGCCTCTATTGAAAGTCGCTAATTCCCCCCAAAAAATTCATTATGCTGACTATTCGTAATATAGAGGTTCATCTCTTTTAATATATATAAACCATATAAAACACATTTTAAATTCATTAACAATATGCATTAAAAAGTAATTTACAAAAAGGTGTGAATAATTACATCTATTTATTTCATATATATTACCCATTAGAAAGAAAAACTGCAATGAAAACAAGAGAAAAGAATGTCGATATTGTACATACCAACATTAAGAAAATAATTTTATATTAAAATTAATAAATTTTAAGGACATTTTCTAATTTAAAGCATGTTAGTAATTTTAAACATACATCATTTCATAACTAGAAATTCTAAACATACATTATTTCATAACTAGAAATTCTAAACATACATTATTTCATAACTAGAAATTCTAAACATACATTATTTCATAACTAGAAATTCTAAACATACATTATTTCATAACTAGAAATTCTAAACACACATTACACAACATGCTTCCTTAAATTTAATTACTCATAAAATCTGTTTATTTTGTTTGAAAAAATGCTATTTCATAATACGCTTCATATCTTTGCAATGCACCACAAAAATCCCTTCAGACGTATTTTTCCATGTATTTCCTTAAATTTTTCTAGCCATCCATTTCTACCTAAAAATTGGTCGTATCCCAATACCTTCGCAAATTGGAGAGCTTTCCTTATTACGAAAGGTCGAGAGATAGAAACATTTTTTATCTCGCATTCTGTGTATTCACTGCAAAACTGCCTCGTCGACATCTTCATAAACACATGTTCTTAAACGTTTTGAACAAGAATTCGATGAATCATAATTTTGTAACTTATCTCGATTTTTTTTATAGTAGTTGATAAGCTGTTTGGAGGAATACCAAATTTTAAAGCAAAATCCTTTTTCTTGAGGCCTTTATGGGTCTGTTTGAGTTGTAGTGGACATAGTTGGAGGTTTAGAGGCTTGAGCAGATGTTAGGAACAACTGTGGTAGTATGAATTTACGAGCTTCTAAATAAGAGATATTCTTGTTAGTTTTAATTTCTTGGAACTGTTTCTCTGTTTTCCACTTAGGGCATAATTTTGAGTCTGATGAATGGGATTGGGAACAATCAACACATTTTAGATCTAGACTACAGTTCGTGGAAGAATGCCCAACGGATGCACCTCTAGAGCATGTTAGTTATTCGCGGCAGGAAGTTTGAGAATGTCCGAACCTTTGGCACTTGAAACAGCGCAGAGGATTTGGAACATATGTGGAAGTATTTTACAGTTCAAATATCCAGCTTTAATAGTTTTGGGTAGTGTGGGGCTATTGAAAGTTAAAATTAAACGTTAAGTAGATGTAGTTTGTAAGGATCTCAAATCCATGCCTAGGAATGTGGGAGGAAGGGAAGGGAAGGAAGACTAGCCATGTTCAGAATCAGTTATTTGTAACACAATCAACAAAACAAGTTCAATCAATCAAAACTAAAAGATGCAAACAATTAAAACTATGTGGAAATTAACAAGGTACGCGAAGTATGAGAAGACTACACTTACTTCAGGTTTGAATACACTGCCTTCCTAGCTATCTAATCTTTATTCAATCTCTAGTGACAAATCGTCACCTTAATTATTACAATTATCAAATAGCAAATATCTGCATTACTCTATAAATTTGATTAATCACTGTTCCGCTAGTAATCTATTTTATCTCTCTCTGGCTTGAAAGCCTAGACTATATATAGTAGGCCTAATTTACATATTCACGTTTTCGTCTTCAGAGGGTCTTTCGTCTTCAAATAAAATGGTTTTTAAGGACCAAAGATTCTCCAAGAGGATTTGTTAATAAGAAGGACGCGGATAGAGCCATCACAAGTTGTATTATTTTTAATTATGATACATCTAACCTGAATAACACCTTGCTCAGAAAATCCATTGATGATTTCTGCTTCAGGGGTACACAACAGATCGGGTTCGAAAATGACACCTCCGGAGTAGTTCAGCGATTTGTGTGGACTTACCGTAACAGGAATATTTAGAAAAGATTCTGCAAGTAAAAATGCCTTCGATTGTACAGCAGAGATTGTTTCAACGAGAGAGTAGGAATTGGATCAAATCCCTAAGAGATATGATCAATTCACGGAAGATGTTAAAATAACGTCTCTTGAAGGCCATTTCCCTGATGAAAGTTAGTGATTGGATTAAATCCTTGAACAGTTTCAGTCAAAAGATGAAATGGACAAGTCAGGATTCTTCGCACAGCTCTATTTTCGCTTGTTACCACTCCCTTTTAACCAGGACCGGCCATGTGGGGGTGCGGTGGACGCTATGTGCCGAGGCCCCTGCGAATGAGGGAGCCCCAGTATAATCAAGAATTAAAAAAAACACTTTTGCACATGAAATCTTGACAATATTCCTATCGTTGTCGGTATAATGAGAAGTACAATTTATCTCTCGTTAACATTGTTATTATACATTTCTGTATATCCCCAACGTTAAAGACTAATTCTTGATGATACAAAAGTTTAGTTTTTGTTATTTGATTCGTGGAACTTTCGAGGATTCCAACCTAAACAGGACTTTTTATAAGTATATAATTTAGAAGTGCTTATTCACATCATTTAACGCATCAAAGTAGAGAACTTTTTATAAAAAATACACCTTTTATAATTTCAATTAACAGTAACTATGAAAATAATGTGAATGTTTCAAAAATTCTAGTTTAGGCTCTGTTGTGAAGTCCTAACTCTCTCTCTATATGTATGTGGGAATCCAACCGAAATCTTCCAAAAGGTCGGATCCTTCAGATAGCGGGGTTTTTATTGGCGTGGTGTCTAGGGGTTTTAAGGGTGTATTAGTTAATTTTGAAATAAAATAGACAGCATAGTTTAAGAAAGAAACTGGTTGAAAAACTAAATAATTTATTATGAATTATAGGGGAGTATTTACATGGGGAATATTTCAAAAGAATAGGAAAGTTAGATCACATTACTTTAAGGAAGGCAATTGCGATTAAATAGAACTCATTATGGTGCTATTAAGACTTACCGCCTGGCGCGGGCGAACGACGCTAATGCGCGAAATACGACGTTTCCCTGACGAGTGTTAGTGGGCCTCTGCCGAAAAAGGTTGATGTCGGCGTTTTAAAAGGGACGCTAGATGGCGTTGATGTGGAATACTGTTTTGATTAGAATTGCCGACCTCTGGAAAGGGACATGATCTAACCTTTTACAAATGGGATATCCTACATATATATAGGGAAAATATTATGTAGAAGCATTTTCCATAAAAGGAAAACGTTTTGAAAATGTCATTTTTTTATATGAAAAATTGCATTTAAATAGTTTATTGTAACAATAATCTTAAAACAATTTTATATGTATATTCTAATTCAAGCGACACTAAATGTAAATAAAATAATAATAATAATAAAAAACTTTATTTGTTTTTGCAAAATTGTTGTTCCAAATATATAGTCAGTAGCCTAAAATTACAATTTCAAAGAATTTGTAACGGATCTATACGCGACCTTGAAACTAATTCTCTTGGGAAATCTTCGGGCTATCAATTCGCGTTATTCACAACCAGCCCTTCGGAAGAAGAGAATTGTGATATGCAAATTAACTTACTATAAATAGGCGAGATTTTCTAGCTTGAGAGAGATAAGGAGTGGGGATATATACTCGAGACAGGTGAGATTGTTATTAAAGGTATAATATTTGAATTATAGAGCTTTGATCATTATTAGAAGGAAACTTTAAAGTGACGATTGTTCACTAAGATTGAATTAAAATTAGATTAAATCAGATAATAAGTTAGATCTTGGACTAAAAGAAGGATCCAGTTTGTTAGTCGACTAATCACTTACGTGTTACTGTCGTTGTTCCACTTTCACAGTTTTCATTGAGACATTCTCTAAATATTAGTAGTTGAAAATGTTTCTATTCTTAGTGTTGAAATAAATAGATTAGATTTGAATCATGTCGAGTGTTTCTTCCCTTCCCCCCATACATCTAGGTGCTCGCGAGAGAGGCGCGGGCCTCTTACAAATTGTAGATGTGATTCTATTTTTAGCATGTAATATTCTTTCACTTAGTGGAACCTTTGAAATAATAAAAACGCCCATAATAATGGAAATTTAATTTTATTAGAATTATTAAGTAAATACGACTCTGCTAATGGATCACATAAACAGAATAAGGAATTCGTGAAATAGAATTGTGCTTCACTTTGCATATAGATCCCAAGAATAAATTATTTCTGCATTAAGAAATGAAGTCCTTACTGAAATTAAAGACCATATGAAAACAATCATGTACTATAATATCCAAATTGGACTGTACTCTGTGACGGGGCTTTATCGCGCCTTCTAACTAAAAAACATCTTGGGAAATCTTTGGGCCAGAATAGCAATTCTTTCCAATCAACCCAAGAAGAGAACGCCATTATGCAGATTAGGAATATGTATATGTTGGAGCTTTTAGTGTTCACGAAAAGGTTCTAAGAAGTTCTATGAGGAGGTCTAATAGTGCTAGCCAAGTTCTAAGAAGGAGAGTTCTTAGTGAATTCGAAGCCAGAAGATCGTCCATTTGCCGGAGCAAGTTGGATCAACGATTATATTGACGATATAAGGACTGTTAGCTGTTCGCCGTGGATTACCGGTAAAAAAAATTGTATTAAACTTTAATAGTAAAGCGGATTCTAGTTAAGTCTGAGAATCATCTATAAATATAGATTCGGTGGTTTATTGCGCTATTTGTTAGAATTATAGTTTGTGTCTCATCACTCCTGATCATAAGCCTCCTAGACTTGTGTTGCTTTGCTGAATATAAATTGAGATAACAATAAACTAATTTTAGTATGAAATCTCTGAGTGGTCAATCTTTTATCCCCTCAAACAGGTTGTGTGGATGAAGAGATGATACCCACAGCCCGCGGGCTATCATAATTCTTGATATTTCTCATAAAGAACAAGCTTCAATCATTAGATACCGTAAAATCCAGCGCGCACTTTTAACACAAAAAATAAGAATGAAATTTAAAGGTACGCGTTATACGCCGGGTATAAAAACAATAGCTTTAAAAATAACAAAAGAGATGAGCATAAAAAAAAAAATTTGAAATACACATATCGAAATACTGTTCATTTAAAAGAAACGACATGCCTTATGAACTAAAAGAGTTGTTGTTTTATAAGTAAACTATTTTTTCAAATGCCTGGGATAATACCTCGAATAAATGACTTCAAAACATAAGAACATTGTATACTAACATTTCAAATTTTTTCCTAAGGAAAGGGGTGCGCGTTATACGGCAAATATACCTTAAAATAAAAAAAAAATGCAGCTTGAAAGTATAGTTGCGTGTTATCCACTGGATTTTAAGGTATGTTAAATTTTGTAGGGAGAAGATTAACTATAAATTAATCATTTTTAGGGTTTGTTGAAGTGATTTGTGTGAATGGAGTAGGACTTGCAAAACAGAGAGGTCGTACTATAATACAAAATGAGAGCTAATTAAAAAGGACCTCGTAATTTTGAACCTCGGTCATGTGACGAGGACGACACCAAAGCTGGCTTCTTCTTCCCCTAACTACCACACTGAACCAACGGAAAGATATTCAACCTCGACAAATTTAGCGTGTATCGTCCCCATCGACATGGTGGTTTTTCTTCAATCGCAACAGGATTCGAACTCGCGACACTCTGGCAACGATTTCGTGACCATAACCACTAGGGTATCACAGCCACCAGGACTATCAAAAATTTTATAGAAAAGGTCAAGTGAGCTTGAATTAGATATTATGAATTGTAGATGTCCCGCATATGACAAAATAGTATTAATCTGGTTTAAAATCCAGAATAATTGTGCTCTAAATCCAGGCACGCTAGGGCGGAAAAGGAGAAAAAATTTAAATTCCGAACGTACCACCGCCTAACGAATCATGAGAGAAGCATTTGTGCCCTTAAGAGAGAAAATACCGAAATGTGGAAAAGGAAATGCCTAACAGTTTGATGTTGCTATACACTGAAAATGATATTACAATGGATATTGATAACAATGTCATTAACGATTTTGCCATGATCAAAGCTCA
Organism: Trichonephila inaurata madagascariensis; assembly: GCA_019973955.1. Classification (NCBI taxonomy): domain Eukaryota; kingdom Metazoa; phylum Arthropoda; class Arachnida; order Araneae; family Nephilidae; genus Trichonephila; species Trichonephila inaurata. The sequence continues at coordinate 187,015 of BMAV01027275.1, forward strand.
GAAAAAACATTTGTTGTACAAGTACATTTAAAAGTAAAAGATAGTAAAGCGATAAGCGAAGAAAAAGATGAGAATAAGCAAGTTGAAAACATTTCATACAATGATATGTACTCTACATAGTAATTGTAAAAGATTTTATTAATTTACTAGACTAATTTACAAAGGGGGCTGGCGTAAGGTCAGAAATGAACAAGAGTAGCAAAAACATGGCACGACCCTTTCCTCATGGCTGACGGTTGCCATTCCAGAACACAGTTGATGGATAATGGAAAGACAAACAAACAAAGAAGTCTTTAAACCAAAACAGTCAAAATAAAAAACTTAAGGAGGGGGAGGTGCTCTAGATATTGTGTGTGGGGAGTGGCGTATCAATTTAAAGTGCCTAGGGCGCCGGGGAGGTTAAAAAAAAGGCCCTGTCTAAATCTCATGCAATTTATGTGCTTTGCTAAGCACACTCTTTTTTTTTTTGATACTTCTTCTAGTTGTATATACTGTAAATATTTTGGGAGGATGTTCCAAATACTTATATTGCTTATTTTTAGCATCTTCAATAAAATTGGAAATTACAAAAGCATTTAAGCGTTACTCTTTGTAAGTAACAATATTAATTTGGTGTTATGAACTAACTATACGTTCATAGGGGGGAATGTGTTGTAAATTAAATTCTTTAATATAGATGGCGCTGCAAGTCAGCGAAGAGTATATATACTTTGTTTGGCTTGTAGAGGTGTGGTTTTTGCTTACGTAATGTTCTTTGTGTGATGTTTTCTATGTGTTTCGTCCAATAAACAAAATTTAACTAAAGATGGACTTGGACAAATGACTACAAACATAAAATAACTGAATAGGATCGCCTAACTGACCCATGGAAATTAGGATTTAAGGAAAACTACATTACTCTTAAACCCTTATTCGACACTCATTCGGAAATTAAAACAGATTCGATTAAAGCAGTGTAACACAACAAACTTGGAATATCCTAGAAGAATTTGTTGATGTTAATTATTATATTTAACGCATTTTTAGACAAAGCATAAAAGCTAGAATATAATTTGCATGTTTAAGAATATTTTCCTGAAAAGCGAATGTTCGAAAAAGAAAAGTATTTTATTCTGAAATAGCAGAAGATAAAGTTAGAATGAGTGAATATTATAAAGTCATTCAACTACACGAAGGTTTTTGGTGAAGCTCCATTTTTAACCACGGTTAAATGATGAGGATGCCTCCTAACCTGGTACCTCCTTCTCTAAATTTCCACACCACACCAACGGAAGGACGTTTCAGCCTCGGCAGATTAACATGCTTCAGTCCCTTTACACGGCGGGTCTTCAGCGGCACTAGACTCTAACTTATGACACGCCGGCCACGAGTCCGTGACCAGGGGCGTAGCTACCGCCGTATCAATGATACGGGGTCCCCGAGCCTACAGGGGCCCCAACATGTGTGACTACAGTTCCACTAACAGGGTTCTCATATCTAAAAAAGGACACCGAAGGAATTTTGATACAGGGCCCACTCAGAAGTAGCTACGCCAGTGCCCGTAACCTTGACCAGTAGGTTACCTCTACCACAATGAAAAAGGAAACACGATAGAAGAATTTAGAGGTTATTTTTTAATACTGTAATTGAAAAGATCAGCTGTAAAAATGAAAGAAGTTTCTTTGAAGAAATTAAAAGATGTGTTAATGAATTTCTCAGTGTTGTTACGTGCCTAAAAGATGGAAATAACTTAGTGGGGATAGTATTAGATTTAAAAAATAATTTATACCGTACCAGTTGGAGCTATAAAAGATTGTCTACCTAGAAAATCATCAAATATAGCTACTACAACATTTACCGAGAAAATATTTTATAGACTAAACTAACTCTTCAGGAAAATTATCCTTATTTGAAGGTCAAGGATTTAAGAAGTGTTCCTGTGAGCAATGCAGATTGCAATGTAAAATAAAAAGATGTGCTTGTTAAAAAAATAACGTAGTTTGTAACTCGAGATGACACAAATCAACAACGTGTTTTAACAAAAATGGATAAGCCTTTTTATTATTATTATTATTAATTATATTCACGAAAAGTATACTTAAAATTTTACTCTGTAACTATCCTTTACTTAAAAAAAATACCAGCCTAAATATTTAATTATTTTTTTAATTAGTTTCGTATAAATAATTTTTGTATTTCAGTGACTATTGTTGTATTACTTACTCTGCTTTTAATAATGCACCACATTTGCTCTAAATAAACACTTTTAAACTCTTGACAATAGTATATTTCATCATTTCACTGAAGCAGTTCAGGGATTTAATCGAATCTCTAACTTTCATCAGGGAAATGACCTTCAAGAGACGTTACTTTAACATTTTCCGTGAATTGATCATATCCCTTGGGGATTTGATCAAATTCCTATTTTTTCATTATTTCTCTGTGACATATATATGCGTATTTCATTTTAAAAAACTACCCATTTCTTCTCTATCAAAAACATCCCCCACAGTTTTTTTTGGGAGGGGAACTCAAGAAACTTTCTCGACAGTTTTTTAAGAGATAGAACGTTAGTGAAGTAAAGAAATTTTACCGTTTATTTTCCAGTTATCTTTTTTGATGTGTAACATCTTTCCTCTCGCTTGCTGGATATTTGTTGGAGTGATTTCGTGAAAAGGGAC